>JAKCPI010024837.1:0-17747 GCA_023213315.1 Euborellia annulipes
ATAATTTAATTTAATTTAATTTAATAAAATTTATTTTTTTTGATGTATGACTTATTGATATTATGTTTTGGCATTTGTGGTGGTGTGGTTGTTTACATTGATTTTGTATAATTTTATTACTTATATTTTTTTTAATGAACGATGTTTATACAGTATAAAAGGTATGGTGAAAAACCAACCTTAAATAAATAAAAAAAATTAAATAAAATTTCTTAATCACATATTAAAGTTTTTATTAAATTAAATGAAATAAAATTTGGTGAAATAAAATTTGGCTACATTCTTCTTGTGAATTATTCTTTCTTATCTTTGGCTTATAACAATAACTTCAATTATTACAATCCAATATAGGTCTAAGGCCCCTGGGCCTTGGTGAAGTGGGTAGCATGCTGGCCATTTGTACCAAGGGTCGCGGGATCGCATTCAGTCCCTTCCGACATAAAATTATTTAAATTGACTACCAATCAATCATCTAATTCTCTAAAAAGACCTTAAATAAAAAAATGAATCCAATACTTTCTCTCTATATAATTCATATATATGCAAGTTGGGACCCAAGCCATGACTAGATATTTAATACAAATTATATTTCATATGGGGTAAGAGAAAGTAAAATATAATACTTTACTCTAGTAAAAAAAAAAACCAAAATGATTTATAAATACTCTAAAATAATCTTAAATTTTTGAAAAAAATTTCTTGATCCCCCCCCCCCCCCCGATTAAAAATTTCTGGCTACGCCAATGTATATAGGGTAATAGAAAGTAAAAATATAGGTCTAACAAGCTACACGCAAATGTAATAGTAGTCCTTAACATTCTTAGCGCACAGTAGTTAGGCAACCAAACTGACACAAGCACAAATTAGATTTATTTTCGCAAAATAATTGTCAATTTGTTCAAATAAAATTTATAAAAATGTGAATTTAAAGAATAATTTTGCCGTTTTTGACGTTCTCCATTCATTTAATCCCCTGAAAATATCTTAGCTACGCCCCTGCATACACTGAAAAAAAACCGACCTTGTAAATTTAAAGTGAAATCCCTTTAAAAATTTTCAACAAACCTTCCCATAAAATTAACAAATTTTCCTTTCATTTTTACAAGAAATCGCCTCAAGTTCTATATGACAAACTCATACCGTAAAAATGAAAAAATTTCCTTTTATTTTTACAGGAAATTTCATCGAGTTCTAATTCAAAAAGAAATCCTGTAAAATTGACAAGGTTTCCTTTAAATTTGACAGTAAAAACCTTTAAATTCTTATTTTACCTGAGAAAAAGGCAACTCCCTCCATACCTACCTACCTACCCATTGCTTCCTCTCTAACTCAAAGCTCGTCATTCTCTCTTAGCAGACAGTATGACTAGCTTGAGTTGACTATGCAGCATTTCTTTTCCAGATTCATTCTTTGAATATTTGAAATCCGAGTTGATATCTTCTATCATATATACTTTTTTAATTTTGAAAAATATTTGTACTTTTTTTTTTTTTTATTCACGGCACGTCTTACAAAATTTTCTTTGTGTCCTGTTTTTTTCTTACATATTATGGCAAAAAACCAAGGTACGTCTACAAAATATAATATTATTTATTTTCTTTTAATATTTTATTTATAATAAATTTTGTGCTTGACTTGCAGGACTTCAATGAAGACTATTTAAAATTATATCACATTCTAATTGAGTGGGATTTAGAAGGTCTGTTTCATACATTAAAAGGTAAATATAATGTTATAAAACAAAAGGTGAAATGTTTCAAAATATTATCTAGTGTTTATACAAATTATTTTTTTTTTAATAAAAAACTTTTGCATATGTTTTAGGCTTTCGGCCATTGACATTAGTGGGAAAAGGGTTCTTTCAGATAAAATTCCTTATTTTCAAGAGACAAAAGAACCGAATACAATAAAGTCACCTTAGCCCAAAAGGGCTTCTGGCCGTCTTGATCAGATGATTCACAAGTTAAAAATTTAGAATATAAATTTTTTGGTAGAATTACAAAACAAACTTTTTTTTTTTTTTTTCAGAATACAAAATCGAAGATTCAGCATCTACAATTGAACAATTCATCCTATGGTTCTGAAAATGACATTTCTATTTTTTTTCATATTATCTAAAAATAAATACATATTTTTGATATTTTAATATGTTTCAAAACTTATTAATAGGCCTATTTATAAAATAAGACATCTTGATAATTCATTTCAAAAGTATTTATTTATATAAGTTTGGTGTACATTACAACTGAATTGTAATTTTTTTGTAATTAACTCGTAAAATAAAAAAACATTTTTTTGTTATAATTTTGTAAATTTGATTTTTTTACATAATTTCCTTTATACAAAGAATCCTTTTAAAATTATAAGAAATCCTGTCAAATTGTTTTTGACAAAAAAATCATTGTAACTTGAATTTATTTCAATCTGCCACAGCTCGTCGGAACACAGGATTTTGGCGTGTTGATTAATTAAAAAATTTTTTAATTAATTTTTAAATATATGTTTGATTTTTCTCATGTCATTCGTAAAACAATAATGCATATCTTTGACCTGAGAAAAATTAAAAATATATTTAAAAAATCTGGTGTGACTGGCGCACAGCACACAACTTTCTCTTACCTTCGGTAATCGAAAGTTGTGTACTGTGCTTGTCACACCAGATTTTTTGTGTCGACATGTATTTAGTTTCCGACAGCACCGTTCATTCGATTTTCAAGATGTACAATTTATAAGTATGGGAAAATATTTATATTTTGTTACCATGGCAACCATTTCTCCTATCCTTCCCTATGAAATACAAGAGTAAAGTGGTCTTCAGAAGATTTCAATCGCAAAATGAGAATATACATTTTAAAGAGCATCTAAAAAATAATTGATTTTTGAATTTTAAAAAAAATCGTTGGATCAAATTTTGAGAAAATCGAAAAAAACTGAAAAAGTACATCAGTAAAGTACTAGTACTCTTTGGCCGATATTGATTAAAAGCTTATTTTTCCGGTCCCGGGGGTGTTTAACTTAAATATAAAATTTCAACCTCATAGCTCAATTCCTTCATGCTTAAAATTGAACACACACCCACACACCCACCCACACACCCACCCACACACCCACCCACACACACACACACACACACACAGACAGACCATGTCGCGAAAATCACTTTTTTGGATTCAGGGGACCTCAAAACGTGAAGATCCATCAAAATCTCGACATCGAATTTTTGACATGAATCCAATACTTTCTCTCTCTATATATATGTATATTAACATATACATATAGGTAAGAGAAAGTAATAAATAATTAAAAAATCTCTTAAATTAATCAACACGCCAAAAACCTGTGTTCCGTCGAGTGTAGCTGTAGCAGATTGAAATAAATTCAATTTAAAATTAAATGAAAAATCATTTTAAAATTACAAGAAATCCAGTAAATTTAGTTTTGACAAAATATCCTTTAAAAATTACAGGAAATCCTGTCAATTTGGTTTCAACAAAATTTCCTTTAAAATTTACAGGAAATCCTGTCAATTTCGTTTCAACAAAAATTCCTTTAAAATTTACGGTAAATACGGTCAACTTCGTTTTAACAAAATTTCCTTTTAAATTTAAAGGAAATCTTGTCAGTTTTTTTCAACAGGAAAACCTTTTGAAATTATAAGATGCACCTTCAATTTCGTTTTAACAAGGTATCCCATTGAATTGACGAGAAACCTCATTGACGCATTTTCATTACGGTTTCGGAATGAATTGAAGGGATTTCCATTGAATTTACAAGGTTTTTTTTTCAGTGTATGAATTATATAATTAGATTTTTCATATTTAAAGATTCAAAAAGAAAAAGGGCAACTTTTTATATAGAGATAAAGAATCTTAAAAAAAAAAATTAGATATAATTTGTTTTTATTTGCTTCTTCCCCTTGAGAAAAGAGAGAGGCGTTTTTGTTAATTATGGATAGGGTGAATTGTTTGATTCTTTTGACACATCGGATTTTAGTCTCTCTTATCCAGATGATTTATTATAAATTGTTGTTTTTGATCTCAGGCAGCGCAATATTTGGCTCCCCTATTTTGGATTTCAAAATTGCTAATCGTTTCCATGGGGAAGATTGTTCTCTCTTTCTATCTCTCTCTTTAAGTGCTCCTCTCACATTTAGAGAGGAGAGACTTAATTCACTTTCTGATCGACTGAATCCATAATTTCACTTCTAAGTCACATGGGAATCAAGAAGGCAAATTCACAAAAGAACTTTACAAGGGATAAGGTCGGAAAAATGTATTATATTCTTTGTCACTGAAACAGGAGGAGGAGTTTTTTATTCTCTGATGTGATACAGTCTTTGAAGGTTTTCAATATGCGTCTCTCCTTAAAAAAAGATCTTCTTTGTTCTTATTATTATTATTTTTTATAAATAAGACGTAATAATTTATTTTTCCAAAGAATTTTTTTAGAAATATAATACGTACAAAGAAAAAATCTGGTGTGACTGGTCGCACAGCACACAACTTTCTCTTACCTTCGGTATCGAAAGTTGTGTACTATACTGACACACCAGGTTTTTTTGTGTCGAGATATATTTAGTTTCCGACAGTACGGTACATTTAAATTTGAAAAATTTGTAAACAGAAAAATATTTATATTTTGTTACCATGGCAAACATTTCTCCTATCTTTCCTATGGAGTACAAGAGTAGTCTTCCTAAGATTTCAATAGTAAAATGAGAACATACATTTTAAAGAGTAGGGGAGAGTGGGGCATGTTGAGACAGTTTTAATATTTTATTTTTTTGCAAAAAATTGGAAAGCCTATCTTTTATTCTACCATCATATTTTGAAAGGTTAATTCTTTAGGTACCTAAATAGCATATTTTCTCTCCTGATAATAATCATGGAGTATTAAAATTAATTAATTTAAAAAAAAATTCATTGCGTATCAACTTACCCCACCTCGGGGCAAGTTGATACAAAGAAAAGGCAAGTTGATACTGTGGTAAGGGGAGTTGATAATCTGATGGGATATCAATAAGAAGATTGTGCTAATTTTTAAATAATACATTTTAATGATTACAAGGATAAAAAGCTAATCTAGTCCTATTTCCACATAAGATGCACAATGAATACATGTGTATAATTTTGTGACCTGCCACATTCGATGTGTGCATATTTATTGCATAATATGCACTGGATCCAGTCTTGGCCAAACTTTGACAGTAAATATGGCTTAAACAAACCAAGAACAGTGAATCTTCCTCCTCTTCTGAATTTGAAACTAGTTTCTCCCAATCCCAATGCACATGGACTGAGGGGCAAGTTGATACAGTGTATCAATATGCCCCCAACCAAATGTATCAACTTGCCCCAAGTGACCACGTGTCTTTAAAACTAACATAACCTAAAAAGTAGAGCACCTAGCCTTATATAAATTATATGAACTTACTCAGGAAGAAACGTTTAATAAAATGCGCACAGTGATTATAGGTCTCAGGGATTCTTTATGCACTTTTTCTATACTCAAACACAAGGTAAAAAATTTACTTTTGTGGTGTGAAAACACCAAACCTTAAACAACTCAACAACTCGCTGTCGGATTTGACTGCCACTATGTGTAGTACAGCGTCACTTTACGACACATCGACTGCTACCACTCGCTTCAACATGCGCATACGCATTGGCGAATTATATTGAATGTATCAACTTGCCCCCGTCTCAACTTGCCCCTCTCTCCCCCTATCTAAAAAATAATTGATTTATGAATTTTAATCAAAATCGTTGGAGGTAATTTTGAGAAAATTGAAAAAAAACTGAAAAAGTACATCAGTAAAGTATTAGTACTCTTTGGCTAATTTTGATTAAAAGATTATTTTCACCGGGTGCCTAACTTAAATATAAAATTTCAACTTCGTAGCTCAACTCCTTCATGCTCTAAATTGAACACCCTCAGACAGACAGGCACACAGACCATGGCGCGAAAGCCACTTTTTTTGGATTCAGGGGACCTTATTTCCTGTATTTCCGTGTCAAAAGGGTGTAAAAATTATTTTTTTTCCTTTTTTCAGAGGAGCGGACAGACAGGCACACAGACCATGTCGCGAAAGTCACTTTTTTTTGGATTCAGGGGACCTTATTTCCTGTATTTCCGTGTCAAAAGGGTGTAAAAATTATTTTTTTTCTTTTTTCAGAGGAGCGGAAATCAAACATACGAGCGAGCGTTTTGAATGCAAAAATTAGCTTAAAAGAACTTTTTTGTTTTTATAATTTTTGTAGACCTATACATATAATTTTACAATGTACAGTCAGTTTATATTAATCGCCACCACTAGAGAATAGAGCCGTGAAGTTAGACAACCAGAGTGCTTAGAAAATAAATAAACTTTTTTTTTTTATATTTCAGTGGGAATAGTATTTTTTGAGACAACAAAATAGGCAGCTAAGTGCTCTGGTTGTCTAACTTCATGGCTCTATTCTCTAGGAGTGGCGGTTAATATGAAACTGACTGTATATACTTATTACATACAAGTACAATAATTTTAAATCATATCAGTGAATAAATAAAATAACTTTTTGAATTAATTCGTTTATTTATTTATTATATACAGAGTTCTTAAAATTTTATTACTTTCTCTTACCTCTATATATATGTTAATATATATAGAGAGAGAAAGTATTGGATTCATGTCAAAAATTCGATGTCGAGATTTTGATGGATCTTCACGTTTTGAGGTCCCCTGAATCCAAAAAAGTGGTTTTCGCGACATGGTCTGTCTGTGTGTCTGTGTGTGTGTCTGTGTGTGTGTGTGTGTGTCTGTGAACAAAATATCTCAAGAACGAAAAGAGCTAGGAGGTTGAAATTTTATATTTAAGTTAGGCACCCCATGGGACGTGACACGAAGCTTTTGAACAAAATCGACCAAAAAGTACTAGCACTTTACTGATTCACTTTTTCAGTTTTTTTCGATTTTCTCAAAATTTGCTCCAACGATTTTTTTTTAAATTCAAAAATCAATTATTTTTTAGATTCTCTATAAAATGTATATTCTCATTTTGTGATTGAAATCTTCTGAAGACCACTTTACTCTTGTACTCCATAGAAAAGATAGGAGAAATGGTTGCCATGGTATCAAAATATAAATATTTTCCCATACTTATAAATTTTACATCTTGAATTCAATTGTACCCTACTGTCGGAAACTAAATACATGTCGACACAAAAAATCTGGTGTGACAAGCACAGTACACAACTTTCGATTACCGAAGGTAAGAGAAAGTTGTGTGCAGTGCGCCAGTCACACCAGATTTTTATATAGAGTTTTAAATTTTCCATTTACGTATGGTCATTTTTTAATTATTATTTTTTTCTACACCAAAGTTCAACGTTCAAGTAATAAGGACCTGATCGAAAGCCTTCTGAGTTTATAAATCTGAAAGCCTTTTTCAATATAAGAGTTTGTGGGAGAATTTTGTTTTAATTAGGTTAAAACTGCATCTTAATAATCCAACAATTATCTAGTCATATCTGTTTCAATTGAATTAGAGCAAAAATCCCCTATTTCCATCAAAGTTCTATCTTGTTTCTATTAATTAATATCTTATTAAAATTATTTTTACTTTCTCTTACCTATGTTTATATGTAATATATATATAGAGAGAAAGTATTGGATTCATGTCAAAAATTCGATGTCGAGATTTTGATGGATCTTCACGTTTTGAGGTCCCCTGAATCCAAAAAAGTGGTTTTCGCGACATGGTCTGTCTGTGTGTCTGTGTGTGTGTGTGTCTGTGAACAAAATATCTCAAGAACGAAAAGAGCTAGGAAGTTGAAATTTTATATTTAAGTTAGGCACCCCCATGGGACGTGACACGAAGCTTTTGAACAAAATCGACCAAAAAGTACTAGCACTTTACTGATTCACTTTTTCAGTTTTTTTCGATTTTCTCAAAATTTGCTCCAACGATTTTTTTTTTAAATTAAAAAATCAATTATTTTTTAGATTCTCTATAAAATGTATATTCTCATTTTGTGATTGAAATCTTCTGAAGACCACTTTACTCTTGTACTCCATAGAAAAGATAGGAGAAATGGTTGCCATGGTATCAAAATGTAAATATTTTCCCATACTTATAAATTTTACTTTCTCTTACCTATGTATATATGTAATATATATATAGAGAGAAAGTATTGGATTCATGTCAAAAATTCGATGTCGAGATTTTGATGGATCTTCACGTTTTGAGGTCCCCTGAATCCAAAAAAGTGGTTTTCGCGACATGGTCTGTCTGTGGGTGTGTGGGTGGGTGTGTGGGTGTGTGTTCAATTTTAAGCATGAAGGAATTGAGCTACGAGGTTGAAATTTTATATTTAAGTTAAACACCCCCCGGGACCGGAAAAATAAGGTTTTAATCAAAATCGGCCAACGTGTACTAGTACTTTACTGATGTACTTTTTCAGTTTTTTTCGATTTTCTCAAAATTTGCTCCAACGATTTTTTTTAAAATTCAAAAATCAATTATTTTTTAGATTCTCTTTAAAATGTATATTCTCATTTTGTGATTGAAATCTTCTGAAGACCACTTTACTCTTGTATTTCATAGGGAAGATAGGAGAAATGGTTGCCATGGTAACAAAATATAAATATTTTCCCATACTTATAAATTTTACATCTGAATTTAAATGTTCCGTACTGTCGGGAACTAAATATATGTCGACACAAAAAATCTGGTGTGACAAGCACAGAACACAACTTTCGATTACCGAAGGTAAGAGAAAGTTGTGTGCTGTGCGCCAGTCACACCAGATTTTTACTTCTTGAATTCAATTGTACCCTACTGTTGGAAACTAAATACATGTCGACACAAAAAATCTGGTGTGACAAGCACAGTACACAACTTTCGATTGCCGAAGGTAAGAGAAAGTTGTGTGCTGTGCGCCAGTCACACCAGATTTTTTTCCAAAAATTTAAAAATTTTGTTTTTTAGTAGCAGCCTATATGAGTTTGGGGAATATTTAAAATTTATTACAATGTGTCATTCAAACAGTGAACCAACTTCCAGCTTTGTTTGTACGTGAGTTAACTTATCAGCTGGGATTACGCAAAGATGACCAGCAGAGCATTTCGGGTTGTTTACAGACTGGAAAGCAGATTATGCTACATACATCATTCAAGGACAAGATTTGTTTGGAATTTATTTCTTTCTTCTTTTGTAATCATATTTACGTGTGATAAATATGAAAAAGAAGAAGGACATTGATGCGAAGGCATTGACAAGGGCTTAGAGTTTATCTGAAGGGCCGATCGGCGCTGACAAATACCCGGAGATGATTTCTCTGATAAGCAGAGAGCCTAAAGGCCCTTTGCTCACCTGGGCACCAATTAAATCCCGACAAACTGAAAATTATAATAAAACCATGAATAGTTTCAATTAACGTTAGAAATTTGATCAACTTTGACCTAATTCAACTCCAATTAATAATCTAAGACAGGGTTTCTCAAACTTCACCTTGGCGAGAATCCGTTTAAAAGGAGAGGAAATGTCTGGACCTCTAAAGTAAAATTAAGTTAGGGGTTTTAAAGTAAAATTAAGTGAAAGTAATGGCGGTTCACATAAACTGTTAATTTATCAGATATTTAGAAAATAGAGAAAAATTTTGAAAATTTTCACATCTGAAGAGTGAGTGAAAGATCATAAATTAGTTGAACTGAGAATGACTGAGCTTTCTGCTCTAGTTCTTGTTCACTTTGTTGTTAATCAAGAGTCAATGCATCTACACCGAACCACGAAAGACTCGTAAATGAACACTCCTACAAATTGATTTCTGGAGTTTTTTTTTTTTTATTGGTAAATCAAAATAATAATGTATGTATGTGCTAGTTTTCTAAATAGTGGCGTCATTTGGGTGGAGCAGGGGAGGCATTTGCCCCCCTCCCCCCCCAAGGATTCTGATCCCTTTTAAATTTTAAATTATTCTAAATAAAATATTTCAAAATATAACTACGTGTATATAAACTGGCTAAAATTAATTAAATTAAATATCTTTTATCAAATTTTGAGGTATCTATTTGTAAGTAAATTCTTCAAATATTTGTAAGTAATTTTAGGTAAAGTCAACTAACAGTTCAAAGGACTAGTTTCCTTTTTTTTCTCTTACCTATACATATATATTATATATATGTAGCCTATATATAGAGAGAAAGTATTGGATTCATGTAAAAAATTCGATGTCGAGATTTTGATGGATCTTCACGTTTTGAGGTCCCCTGAATCCAACAAAGTGGTTTTCGCGATATGGTCTGTCTGTGTGTGTGTGTGGGTGTGTGTGTGTGTGTGTGTCTGGGTTCAATTTAAAGCATGAAGGAATTGAGTTAGGAGGTTAAAATTTTATATATAAGTTAGACCCCCCCCCCCCCCCCCCCGAGAGCCTGAAAATAAGCTTTTAATCAATATCGGCCAAAGAGTACTAGTACTTTATAAATAAGAAATTATATATAATATTTAAGATATTATATACATCGCGTAGGTAAGCCGCGAAACGGAGATTTATATAATTAGATATTACTTCATGTACCCGAAAAAAGATATAAGGGTGTGCCGCCGGGAGTTGAACCACGGATCCACCGATTTGCGCTCAGTGTGCCCTTACCACTAGACCACAGCACGGCATTCGGGTATATGAACTCAGTTGGAAAGCAAATTTAGCTGTGGTCTAGTGGTAATGGCACACTGAGCGCAAATCGGTGGATCCGTGGTTCAACTCCCGGCGGCACACCCTTATATCTTTTTTCGGGTACATGAAGTAATATCTAATTATATAAAGTACTAGTACTTTACGGATGTACTTTTTCACTTTTTTTCGATTTTCTCAAAATTCTCTCAAACGATTTTTTTTTTTTAATTCAAAAATCAATTATTTTTTAGATGCTCTTTAAAATGTATATTCTCATTTTGCCATTGAAATCTCCTGAAGACCACTTTACTCTTCTACTTCATAGAGGGAGGATACAGTTAGGAGAAATGGTTGCCATGGTAATAAAATATAAATATTTTGCCATACTTTTAAATTTTACATCTTTAAAATCGAATGAACCGTACTGTCGGAAACTAAATACATGTCGACAGAAAAAATTTGGTGTGACAAGCACAGTACATAACTTTCGATTACCGAAGGTAACAATTTTCTTGGGATAAATGGGTTAAAATATATTCATTAGCAGGAAGAAGAAGAAGAAGAAGAAGAATGAAGTTTTATTCAAGCCAGGGCTAAGAAGCCCCAATAGCTCACATAATTTTATAATACAATATATAATATTAATTATTGACTCTCTATTTATAAATTGATTACTCTTACATAATATTATTGATAAAATCTATATCCACTCATCCACCAATCTCCAACTGGCGGTGCGGTAATTTCATAGCGCAATCTCCCATGAATGAGAGCACGATGAGGACTTATTGCTCCCCCAATAACCTGTGAACAAATATTTTAAAGGTGGTGGCAGCTTTGATCTGGTTTGGCAGTGCGTTCCAATCCCTCACAGCAGAGGCACAGAATGACCCCGCGTACAAGAAAGTCCTCTGAGGAGGCACCCTCAAGTCAAATGGTCTAATCCTGGATGCCATCCCTATTATGTTTTCACATAGATAACAAGGGGCACTGCCATCCAGGACCTTTCTTAAAAGTTTGAGTCGAGAGAGCCTCCTCATGTCGTCCAGTTTCCTCAAACCAAGTATCTCATACGCGGGGGAAATGTGTTCATCTCGCCTCAGATCAACAATATACCTCACGCAGGCATTCTGAGCCCGCTGCAGCTTCTGAGATGTTCTCACATTTGTATCCGAGTACACTATATCGCAGTAGTTGAATATAGGATAGACAAGTGTCTGAACCAGAGTTTTTTTGATATTAGTTGATGGGGAGATGTCCAACCGTCTCAGACTATATAGTGCCCCAAACACCCTTTTACACATATTATCGACATAAGGGGAAGGAAGGGGGGGGAGCAATAATCTTCCTGATTGTCCAAAAATTCTTCTCCCCAACTTCGAAAAACTTTTTGATTACGGTAATGCTGTAATTAAAGGTAATAAAATTTAAAAAAAGAAGACAGAAAGCGAATCCTTGGCTCTTAAATCATGAAGCAAGGGCTTTATATCTGCTCTAAGGCCTTCTAAGTATCTTTGATATTAATCAAACTAAAATAAAAAAAAAGTCAGACAAAGTTTCCCAATGTTATTTTTAGCTATTATTTCACATGTTCCATTAAAAAAATAAATAAATAAATAAACTTACATATGTGCAGAGTAAAATCTTTTTTAGGTTTCAATTACGATTATTTTTAATTTCTAATATGCACTTAAAAATGGAAATAAGAATATATTAACTCGCTTAACGCTAGATCCCCGCGTTAAGCGGAGCCTTAGTGTACTTTTAAGATCCGGTCCCTTGATTTATTAAACGTGATATCGAAGTTAGGATAAACGTAAGAAAGTAACAAAAAAAGCTCTTCTTCATTTATCATTACCCTCAGGAAATTCCCAAGTTAAAAAAAAAAAAAAACGTATTTGGTTTCACAAAAATTAACTGCCCTTTAATCTGCATCTAGGATCTTAAATGTTTTCTAAATTCTTAATAAATTATTTTTTTTTGTTCTTGTTGTTGTTAAAAAGTGATAAAAACTTTTTTTTAGAACTATTTCGGAGCCTGTTTTATTTTAGAGGGAGAGGCAAATATTCTGACAATTCTGTCGGAGAGAAGTAAGGGTTGATGAGTAGGGCTTTATTGAACCTTTGTTTGTCATTTCGTGATCCATCATCCAGGAAACATCCCCCCGGGAACGGGGGGCTTCTTCTTACCCTTTTGTCCATTTCATTATGATTAAATATCGAGAATTCCCGAAAATTCTCACAGTCATACTAATAATCAGGGCGAATGAAGAGAGAAGTTTATTATGAGATGAAAGATGAGTCATCAGAGGATGCATCCTCCATCTATTAAAATTCCTTTTGGAACTGATCCTAGGGTTATTTAGAACCTCATTTTAAACTAAATTAATTTTGGTTTTTGTAAAAAAATAAGTTAATTTAACAATTTTCTATTACCTTTACTTTATCTTACATCTATATATGTTAATATATATAGAGAGAAAGTATTGAATTTATGTCAAAAATTCGATCTCGAAATTTTGATGGATATACACGTTTTGAGGTCCCATGGATCCAAAAAAGTGGTTTTTGGAGCATGGTCTGTCTGTCTATGTGTCTGTGTTCAATTTTAAGCATGAAGAAATTGAGCTATGAGTTATATATATAAGTTAGACATCCCCCTGCAGAGCGAAAATAATATTTTTTCGGCCAAAAAGTACTAGTACTTTGCTGATGTAATTGTTTAATTTTTTTTGGATTTTCTCAAAATTTGCTCTGAGGATTTTGATTAAATTCAAAAATCAATTATTTTTAGATGCCCTTTCAAATGTAATAAAAATTCATGCCCTTGGGCTAGGTGTAGGGGTCAGCGTGTTAATTTTCTATACCGAGGATCGCGGGTTCGGAACCCATTTGGTATCAAAATGGCTTAAATAAGAATGTCTGGACCCCAAATAGATATATTAAACATACGAGTATCGTTAAAAGTCTTAAATAGCACAAGTTTTCGAAAAAACTGTGTGATTGTGAGTGTGAATGGGAAAAAACTTCATTTTTAAAATTAAGCTTAACATATTTATTTCTGAAATTTCAACCTTTTTTTTAAATGTCTTTAGGGAATATTTTTAATGTTGTCTTAAGTATTAAGTGCAATTAGATAAAATAAAAATTTTAGAGGAACAAGTTTTAATTTTAGTTATTTGTGGTTCAGTTCTATAGAGATGGATATTGATGAATGGCCCAAATAACCAAAGATAGTATAATTAGATAGCGACTGAAATGACCACTTTACCTTTTACAGTTCAAATTTTAATTATACAATTTTATACTTTTTATAAGTGATTAAAAAAACCTAGGTGAGTCTTTTTGTCTCGCGTGTCGACAGATAACATGATTAATTCTATGAATGATCTAACTCAGTGGATCTACAACGATGTTACATAATTGCTGTTTTGAGGCTCTTTTCAGATTTCTAAATTTTGTCTTGGCTTTTATAGAAGTATAAGTAGACAATGTGTTGAAATTTGATTATTTGAACTTGAGCAAAACAATTCAAAACTTTTTTCTATAGTAAATCTATATAGCAGGTATTACGTCCGGATTGAGATCACAGCTTTATTGAGTCGAAAGTTTTAGAGGTTATAAAATAATGACAAATTGCGGCACGTCCCACATCGTTTAACTGGTAGGGGCCTAATTTATATTTGGAAAAATAATTTCTTTGATTATCAGCATGCTTCCCATCCGGTTTTCAATAATTCAACATTTTGAAATGCATTTCCCTAGTTCTAAATGTTGATAATTTTAGAAACAAAGATAGCGGATATAATTTTTTTTTTTCGTTCCCTTTACGATTAAATCGGGTTTTCTCTACAATTTTTTTTTTTTTGTAACAAAATCATCATTTTAGGCCTTCTCCCAATTAAGCTTCCCCTTAAGTAATTTATGGTTTACATTGCTTACCCCAAGTATGTTTATAATATCTATGATAAAGTAAAATTAATTTTCAGCATGGGGGAAAAGGTGGATTCTGTTTATCTCCATAGTCCAGTTCACGTAAAATGAGGAATCCCATTGCTAACGAAAATTCCCTCCTGTCCAGGAGGAGAGCAATTAGCTCCCGGGCTTTTTGTGAGTTCCCGAGGGCAGATGTCGCACGTGGCCAGCAGATGATTCACATAGAGACAGATAGACAGACAGACCAGGAGCGACATTAATCCACCGCCGAATGGACCCAGGATCCCTCAAGGGTTCAGTCTCCTGGAATGTCATGCTAATCAACCTCCCAGATTATTTACCAATTTATTCATTTTATCAAATGAAAAGGATAGGTTTGGATTTTGAAATATATACCACTCTATCTATCTATAGTATCATATTATTAATTCATTTGAATTCGAAATTATATCGGAAATACATTAGGTCAGTTTGTGAAATTATCCGGCTTTATTTTTTAAGCTTTATTTATATTGATTTCATTTTATGATCTCTCATGAAATTCTATATACTATTCATTTTTAATTGAATAATCCATTGTAAATAGAGTAAAAAATCAGCAAAAATATTTTGCCAGGAAGGTATAATTTTTTCCAAAGTGTTCAAAGAAAGTTAATTTCGTCCATTTAATAAGGTCTGTTTCTTCATTCATGTCAAGTAGTAGATCAGAGTCAAATTTGTTTATATTATCTAGAGGAGTAGAGCAGTTATATCCGTCGCGAAGTAAAAATAAAATAGAAATGTGAATTAGAAACGAAATAAGCATATAAAATTATAATATACTTTATTTATAAAACTTTTTTTTTGCGGCCCACCTATAGTTAAGCATTGCTTATTTGGCCCAAGTTAGCTTTTGAGTTTGACACCTCTGATCTAGAGAGTTTTGGTAATAGGCCTACTCTTCACACTTCAGAAAGTGTATAAGAAAAATTATAATAAGATATGCTCTAGGGCTTGGCGTAGTTGGATACCAAATGGCTTAAATAAGAATGCCTGGACCCAATATATATATTTTCATAATAACGGTTATCGTTTAAAGTCTTATATGGAATTTAACCTAATTACTGTATCTTATTTCTAGATATGCTTGTGTTTGAATGCAGGTGTATTAACTAAAGTTATAATAAATAAACAATACAATATTTTAGCTTTCTACTTAAAATTATAAATTCAATTATTAAATAATTTTAATTAATATGTTATTGACTTTTGAAGGAACTTAAATATTTTGTCCAATAATTCGATAAACATCTATATAATTAAGTAATTAATTATATTTACAATAAACCATTTTGATTTTCAATTAAATTCCTTTTCCTTATATATAGTAGAAAATATAACAAAATAAAAAAATCTTGAAAATCGATTATAAAGTAATTTTATCAATTACATCCTAATTGGATAGGGTTGTTACATTGAGTACACATTGAAAATGAGCCGATAATTTAACTAATGAGCTTTATGGCCCAAACTAATTAGCTTAATGTGAATAGCAAGATCAAATAGTAAGTTAAATGAACCAGGGTGTTGGTAAAAATACACAAACTAATTTTCATTTTTAAGAGAGGAAACTCATTTAGAAAAGTTGAAAAAATAAATAAGATTAACATTTGGGAAATAATTGATCTTTCGAGGGGTTATAAGAAAATATTCCTTTGATGTAAGTTAATATTTTAAAGTTTAATTTTGGTCAGCATGTAACAATATTAGAAGAAATAAAAAATTATATTTCCTGAAGATTTCAAATGATAGTAAAAATAAATAAAGAATTATATATATCATGTGTTGGTCCATGAGGTAATTATGAGAAACATATAACCAAGTATTTATTAATTTAAATACTTGGTTATATGTTTTTTTGATAGTAAAAATTATTTTTAAATAAAAAATGAATAAAGTTTTTTTACACTCAAAAATAGGGAAGAAGGACCAAATTCGGGCTATCATTTACCTGGTACATTATTCACAAGTTCACTTTCCTCGAAAGAAAATGTGTAAATAGGGTCTTCATTTTAGGCCTGACAAGGATAAACCAAGTCACAGCAGAGTTCACAACATTCGATTATCCAAGATGCTGTGCTGATAGTCACATCAGATTGTTTAAAAAAATTTTCTTCTCGATTCCATTTTAGATAATCCAATTTATAGTCATTTTCCCTCTAGATATAATACTATAATCATAAATACAATGGTATATATGAAAAAAAGATAATTGAATCTCTCCTACTTGGTTGCAAAAATAAATATTTCCCTTTTGGGAAAAATATAAATTTCATTTATGAACTTATTTAATTACATTAATAAATTAAAAGATTAAATAAAACTAAATTTCAAAATACAATTAAAATTTATTTTTATAATTTTAGAGAAAGAATCTTGCCTAGACCCTAAATAATAGTACAATTTTTGGAATTTGTAAAGGATATTGGAATTCTTTATAATAATCTATTCTTCCCTAGGGCGTGTAAGTAAGTGTTTGTACCTTAAATAAGATAAGCCCTTAATGCCCTTACTGGAAGTGAGTTATTTCAACTTATTCCAAGGCATTTCAAAGAGCTGAGGGAGAGAGAGAACTAATGAGTGATTCACATGCCGACAACGAAGTTCTATCAATTGCAACAACAACAATAACAACAATAGAGGGTATCTGGGATAGATAGGACAAGATGAATTTACAGGTAGGAAGTATGAGCTTTCAAGTTCTTATCTAAAATAGAGAGGTAGGTCTCTGTGGAGCAGAAGCTTTCTGCGCAAGAGTTGAAATAAAATTCTTCATCTTGCTTTGTTTAAAATGATGAAAAATAATTATTGGTTTTGCTGGTAGAACAGAAATCTGGATCTCCAGCCTATCCGGGTACACTTACACCTCTTATGAATCTAATGGACGCACTTTCGGACTCACAAAATTTGTTAAATAACCTTTGATTAGTTAACTCAAGAATTGTGAATATTAATATCTGAATCAAATAAATAGCTCTGAAAACTATTTAAGAATATAGTGTTTTACCAAGCTGGGAATCGTAGATTAGGAAGATAAGGTCTCTCCCTCCTCTCCCTAATCAGTTAATTTGCAAATATTTCGGCCCATTCAGGGACCATCATCAGTTCATATATGAA
>JAKCPI010024838.1:0-57427 GCA_023213315.1 Euborellia annulipes
TGCAGCCAAGATATTCCAGCTGCTTGACCATCATCGATTGTTAGTCAATTTTGCGAAGAACTCTTCGTTCAAGCCAGTATTCTTCGGTATATCCACATTTTGATGGCCCTGATCCTCTTCTAAGCTAGCATCGGCCAAAGTCCAGGTCTCTGCTCGGTATAGGAGAGAGTGAAGAATTCAAAACGATTTAATTAACTTCTTTTTTTAACTAACGTTTTTAATTAAGAAAACAATTGATGAAATTCAAATCAGATGACAACGTCAGATTTCAATTTCATCATTTGTTTTTATAGTACAAAATGACGTTAGTCACATAAACAGTTCTGTATTGAAAGTGGAATGCATGTGTCTTCTTTTTCTTCTGTCTTCGCCTTAGTTCCGCGATACGGGGTCGGCGGACCTTACTTTTTCCATTTACATTAATTTTATATGATGTGAGGAAAATACGACTTTCTTGTCTCCGCATTCTTTAAACGGGCCAAACTTGAAGTATTATAATTATTTTTAAATTATTTAAAATATTTTTGAAAAATTGTGTCTACTATAAAGAGAAGTTTTCAATTAAAACAATATTTTCATTAAAATCCATAATAAAAAAAAAAAATGAGGGAGGCAATTCTAATTTGTCAATATGTGTGATGAGTTAAGTTTTAATACAAATAGGTATCAAAGTGTCCTTTCTTTATTGGTTAAATCTTTTATAAATCCTTTCTTGAAATTTACTTCCAAAATAATTATAATTAAAAGAATTTTAGTTAAATATATTCAGATTTAATTAGAATGTTTCATTAATTATATAATACTGATATTACATTTTTTAATGTTTTTTTTGTCTTTGTTTAAAATAAGAAATAAAGCTCGAAATTATTTAAAGACTTTTCACAGTCCTATATATATACAGAGCAAATATAATGGACTAGTCAAGTTAACTTAAAGCCAGATTATATATATTGCGAATTTAATACAAAAGATTTTCCGAGATCTTTTATTTTTTTATTTGTTTCAGTTCAAACATAGGATAGAATTCTGATTTAGTTTCCTTTTTCTTTTTATTAAAACAATGAAATAATCACATGAGAAAACACAAGGGTGTGCTTTAACTTTGTCCCTCAGTGTAAATGTTAAATTCTAGTTTAGAAATTAATCATCTTCATTATCTATAGTTTACAGATACATTCTACATGATCATATAAAAAATTCACATAACTTATTCACTAATGTATTCACAATTCAATTTATTTATTTCATAAAACATGGTGAATAAATACATTAGTGAAGAAATGTTAATTTTTTATACAATCATATAGAATGTATTTGTAAAATATAGATCCTGATGATGATTAATTACTAAAGTGCAATTTGGATACTCAGTGACTACCGAAGTTAAATTCCACCCATGAGCTTTGCATGTGATTATTTCATTGTTTTTATAAATGATGATTGAATTTTTGATTGGAAAATTTCCAAGGTTTTCATATTAAAAAAAAAAAAAAAAAAAAATGAAATAATCACATTAAGAAAAGGCTTAGTACAGTGAGCGCCACAATTAAGTCCCCACCTAATAGCTGGAGCATTAAGTATATGGTGTAGTATTTGGGGTATAATGGAATAATTTTAATGACCGAATATATAAAATCTGGTACAGCTGATTTTATTTTATTTTTTCAAATTTAAATTATTTCACGATATATTGTGGAGCTCACTGTACTTAACTTTGGAACTAAAAAAAGAAAAAAAGTGGTTACTAAATCTTTTATATTATTATAAATTCACAACTTCCATCGTTTATTGAAGTAAACTGCTAAAAAGAAAAGCGAAATTATATCATATCATCTGAAATTTGAAAATATTTGAATTTGGAATAACCTACGTTTTGAAAATAATTTTATTTTTTTATTAATTTCATCATTATTAAACATGGACCCCTTGTTTCGAATTTCAAGGCAAATGTCAAACCACCATAAAAAGAAAGTTTCCATTTTATGAAACTAGCTTCTTTTTCTGTCATATCATATATATATATAATAATATAGGCCTATTTGAGATATAGCAATGTGTACTAATCCTTAGGGCGTAACTTGTCAACATTATTCCTCCCGTTTTCACTAGTTATTTGAAGAGGCAATAGTCAGATTTTATAATTTGCCATTAAAATGAGCATTTAATATGCTTTGTGTATATAATTAAACAAATAAAGGGTGTTATTCTCACTTGATCAGCATCAGAATTGGAGAATGATTCCTCCGGAATAAACGGATGCCCAATTCCTTCATCCTTAAATGTACGATCATGTACAAAATGTGAAGTCAATTGGACCAGGGAATTTGATCTGCCGCATTCACCGTCAACGAGGTCTCGAAGTGACATTGTCTCGTGGGTGCGAGGGAAACCGAGCAACGGACGAAAAAAAAGGTCTTAATCTTATACCTACAACAAAATAATAGAGAAATTAATTAATAAATAAATTCAGTTCATCACAATATGATTATGCTTGTTGACAATTCTTAAAAAATAATTCGAAAGTGATAACCTCAATTTGCACCAAACGCATACCTTTTTATTTATTCGTTATATAATAAAAATAAATAACTCACCAAATAGATTGTATTAGTAATTAAAAAATTTTAAAAATGACATATTTAAATTGGAGAAAGATGAGATTGTTAATCTCGTTTTATTAAAATTTTGAGAACAAAATGCTTAATTAAGACCTTCAAACTTAAGGGTTGCCGCAAATTAACGAAAACATAAAAAACACTAGAATCTAACTTAAAAAAAATATCGTAAGAAAATTTGATTTAACATTGTTTTTATAATATTTATTAATTATTCGTAAAGAATTTTAATTAATTTGATATTAAAAAGTTATTATTTTAAGAAAAGCTACCTTTTTGTTTTGTCCCTAAGCGCGCGCTCAATTCAAATTGAGAAGCCATTTCAGACTAAACGATACTATATTAATTACGATCCCTATTTGGGGCTGTAATTAATGATATTTAATGGAGTTATCTGATAAAGCTGTTAATTAATGATATTTAACGAAAAAAAATTTATTTGGACTTTTTAAAAATCTTCTTTGATATTTATTCAGTTAGTTAGTAATCAATATAATCATGAGCGCAAATGGCAAATGGAGGGAACAAGAGGAGTGCTAGAACCCCCGCACCCCTGGAAAAATTTCTGCAAGCTTCCATGTATATAATTTAAATAAATTTTATCCCTCAGAACGGGAAACGAAAAAGAGGCAGGCATGGGGGAGCCCGAGGGGGGGAAGGCATCAACTTAAAAAAAAAATATCGTCCCTTCGCCCCTGAGAATAACTGATGATTTAATAGATAAATTAATATAAATTTTAGAAAAATAAATTTTAGATAAATAAAATCTTCACACCCCTCCTATCACTCTGAAAAAACCTCTGTGGTTGCTTATTGAGCAGACTTTTAATTTGGGGCCAGGGGCGTAGTCAGACATCTTATTAGGGCGGGGGGGGGTCCACTCGTTAGGACGAAAGGGGTATGAAATTAATTTATACATAGATTATTGATTATTTATTATTATTATTCATTATTATTTTCCTTATATAAGCTCATATTGGGAAATATATATATTTGTTTTTAATAGAGAAAAAATTTTCAGGTCAGGTTAAGACGTGGCGTAGTGGAGCTAATCTCGCGCCTGGGGCACAATACCTTTTAGCGTCCCCCCCCCATTCGAAAACCATATAATATTATATGTAAAACATACAAGATTATTCGATTACACTGGCACTAAATTTAAAATATATTTTCCAGAAATCAATTATAATAAAAATAAAAATTATCCAACAATTTTTTGTTTTGCTGACCATTTGGCGCCCCTTTGAAGCCCGGGGCATGATACCCCCCCCCCCTCACTACGCCACTGGTTCAAGACATTTGTTTCTGAGGAGGGGGAAGTTGAAGAGGAGTCATTGGCCCACTCCTGCCCCACTCCCCTGGCCACGCCCATGTTTTGGGCTTATTTTACATTGATAACTAAAATTTTTTACTTTTATATATGTATATCAGTGGCGGAAACAAAGGAAGGGGTTAAAACCCTCACCTCCCTATGTATATTACAAATAGAAAAGAGCCCCCGGGTCTGGCGAGTAGGTAGCGGCTGGGGGGGGGGGGCCCAAAAAAAAAAAAAAAAAAAAAAAAAAATTTTTGTTTGGTTGGGGGTAGAAAAAAAAAAAAGGGGGGGGGGGGGGGGGGGGGGGGGGGGGGGGGGCGTGCCTACCTCCTATACCAAACGTCGCGGGTTCGGACCCAGGCAGTCCGATGATTTTATTTAAGCCATTTGGATACCAGATGGCTTAAATAGAAATGCCTCAACCCCAAATTGATATATTAATTACAACGGTTATCGTCAAAGTCTTATATGGCCTAAGTTGCCGAAAAGACTGTGTGAATGTGTGTGTGAGTGTGAGTGGGAATGAGAAAAAAGTGTGAATGTTTTTTTTACAAAAAAAAAAAAAAAAAGAAAAGAAAAAAAATAGGAGTCTCTCTTATATTTGAAAAAAAAAAGTAGGTAAATTTTTTTAAATTTGTTTATATTAAAAATTTTGTTTTTCCACTGCTCAGGCTCGTAGCTAGAGAGAGAGGAGGGTTCGGGGGGGGGGCTTCAGGCTCCCCTCTCCCAAAATCTTTTTTGTGAAATTTTCATGTTTAATTTTTCAACCCCCCCCCCCCCCCCCTCTCCAGAACCAATTCCTGGTGGCGCCACTGATAATCTATTTAAACTAGTTAGAAAAAGACCTTTTTAATTAAGGGGGGCGAAAGTAGGGATTTAATTCTCCGCACGTAGCGGATCCTCGACTAATCCTGGATGGTTTGTTTTTGCTTTAATGTAGTCTGATGAGAAGTTATAAGAGGGAATGCGAATCTAAAGATATACAGAGGAGAGGGGAGAGAAGTGTAAAAATTTGCTTTTTTTCGTTATTTATAAGAATGGAAAATAGGAAATTGGACAATTTAAAAATATATTTATTAGGATAAATAACAGAGGTAATATTATTTCTACTAAATAGATAAAAAATGTAATTTTATTTTTAAAGGTTTTTAAATTTTAATTAAAGGACAATTAAATATATATGTATATATATATTTATATTATATTCATAATATATTTGATTTTAAATATATATATATTTTATTATATATATATATATGTAATTTTATCACCAAATATGATTGGTAATAACAACATTTTACATGCATTCAATCACTCACTCTAGATACGATGAAAATATAAATAAGATAATCTACAAAAATCACAGCAAAACGGAAAAAAAAAACTATTTGAAAATAAAATATATTGCTGTTCTTTTTTTATAAACTAAAATAAAATAAGAATATACACAAAATTTAGAGAATAAATATTTTAATTTCAAATAAAATATTTGAAATTTTTCAGTCAAATCACTTTAAAAGTATATAGCTGAATTATTATTATTATTTTTAAAAACCATAGGTTTTATTTATGTATATTTATATATATATATGAGGCTATTCGACATTGAATTGTGTGTTTGTTTTGCAAGAAAAAAAATCAATCATTTGTACAATTATACATTCATACATAAAATGTCTTTCTGTTCACTTGTTCTGTCTATATTTCACAAAACCTAATTCACAATTATTATTTTGTGCAGACTAGGGTTACTATACAATAAAATAAATTTAATTATCTCTTTATACCAAACCAAGGAGGCGTTAATGTAAAAATATTTCTTAATCAACTGGCCTTAATGATTTAGCAAAATAAATAAATATATTTAAAAATTCCTTGTACATGATATGTCTCAATTTAGCCTTCCAAATTGGTAAAGAGACGAAGTTAAATTGGTTTAAAATATATAAGGTCTGATCAAACAAGTACAAAAACTGGCGCAATATGAAAAAAATATTGAGTGAATAAGACGGTATTTTCGCACTGCGCGTTCTAACTTGTATAATGTACTTGTTGGAACGAACCTATAATAAAACTCAATTCAAATTTTCTGCACTAGAATATATTCTTATGAATTATAATAATATTATTGTATGGCACTTAGATTTAAATATTCATACAAAGTGGAATGCATCTACTAATTACGATAAAAAAGTTTTTTTTTTTTAATTCGCTGGCGTAAAAAATCTAAAAATGAGACTAATTTTTCCAAATTCAAGGCACTAATTTAGCTAATTTTTTTTTATTTTGTAAAACTCTATAAAAACTATATTTTGTACTATTAATCAGTTTATTAATTTAGAATTGCCAGCTTTGGAAAATCATAATTCCGCCATTTCATGAGCAATGAAAAAATTGACTGTAATGCTACTACCAGTACTTTTTACTAACATTTACTACACATAAATTATTTTTTGGACCGAAACGGAGCTTTTTTTTTTTTTTGTTTTGAATATAAGGCACACAAGACTAATCTACCGAAAATTGAATTTTAATTAATTTGGCCGAAAGCCATATTTTTTTTTTTTTTTCTAAAGGCACCATATTTCACAAAATTTAAATATAAGGCCTCGCTAGTTTACTAAAATTTTTACTGTAATAAAATCAAAAATTCTGCTCCAACAAAAGGTTAAATGAATGAGTTACCTTTTTTTTTTTGTAATTCTATAAGGGTGCAAAATCAATGAAATTAGCACAGTAAATTAAATCTAATAATACTAAAAAATGCCTAAGAACTATTGATCCCTATTTTTTTTTCACATTCTCACTATACATTTTGAATATTAATATAATAATATTTTATATAATTTTTTTTGTTTATTGAAATTAACTAAGAATATCACACACTCTCTCTCAAATTTATTCTAGTACATTACGATATATTTATTTATTTATAATGGATATTTGAATTTTCAGCCTAAGAAGGCATTCCTGTCTTTTGAAATAGATATGTATAGTTTGAAGAATTTTCTAATAAATTAACTGTTCATAACAGTTATTTATATAAGCGATAATAATTAATAAATATAATTCCATTCCAGTCGATTCAAAGAGAATATAATATTGTACATTTAATAATAGGATCACAATTTTTTTTTCTTGTAATCAATAAGAATGGATAAATTTTTTTTTTATTGCCCATAAAATTTACCTTTTTAAAGGTACCTATGTTTTTTTATTTTTTTTTTTCGGAAAATATTCGGCAACAAAAGATTTTTGTGCACATATTCTTTACAAGTTCATAACTTTTAATTGTCTATAAGACTACATTTTCTTCCAAATATAACAAATGAAAGCATATAGGTCAATATATTATATATAATATAAATAAGAATATTCACTTGTATGTACAAAATATACAAATGTTCACCGTTATTTAATAAGTAGATGTTTTTATTTATTTAGAGCAAATGAAACTTTTCTCAGTAAAATGAGTTCATTTAGTCACATTTTATTTTCACATGTTTTCTTCTGTTTTAATAATACTTAATAAAAATCACATATAGATAATGCTCGTTGTTAGTTTTCGTAATTAAGAGCAGTCGATTTCGTTTTGTTTTTTGTTTTTTTTTTTAATCCATATGGCGATATTTATGCGCGGACATTTGTGAAAGCCCAAGAACTGCATACTGACACGTGAGACAATGATAATGAGTTTGTTTACCAGTATGTGGACATGTTTCGACCGAACACGGTTGCGATGGGGTGAATTTTTCAAAACCTGCAGCCATAATTGAGTCGAGTTTTTGATGTTGACGACGATGAGCAACAACTTTATTGGTATCCGTGCAGACAAAGTCACATTTAAGACAATGAAAATGAGAAGCTTTGTTTTGCATTGATCCTAAAAAAAGAAAGAAAAAAATTTTATTATAACAAGAAAATATATAAAAATATCAAACCCAGGGTATTCTAACTGCGAAAGTGTTTGACAGGATTATGATCTGGAGTGTTTTCCAATTTATCAGTTGAATTATTATTTTTTTTTTTAATTGAAGTAAGCTTATACTCTCAAAAAAATTGATGAGAAAATTCTAGATGCAGAACACTTAACCATCCGAATCTCATTCACAAACCTAATATTTATTTGGTTAGTTTGGGCCGGCGCCCTAGGATAAGGGTAGTCCACCCGCCGCGAAAGCGTGGAGGTCCTGGTTCGACTCCAGAAAGTGCAATTTTGCCCAATCTCAAGCACAAACATATCTTGCACACTTGCTATCTTAAACGATATATTGACTGGCTAATGAACAGTCTATTTCAGGGGCGGATTAAAGGGGGGGGGGCAATCGCCCTCCTGAGAAGAAATTCAAAAAGTTATAAAAAACTAGTAATCTAAAGAAATTATGATTTCCGCTCTTGCTCTTTAATTACAATTGAATTTGTTACCAATCAATTTAAATAAATAGGAAAGGGGTCTAAATGGCCATAGATGCAGACAAAGTCCTTAAATAAAAAAAAAATAAAAAAAAACCGCCCCTCCCCCCGACAAAATTGCATTAATCCGCCACTGGTCTATTTGAGCATTGTTTGAAAAAATTCCAGCCTTTTCAAACAAGGCTAGATACTAATGTTTATTCTTCGAATATAGAGTTAGCTGTATGTTATTAATAAAGAAGAAATTATATAGTCTATATGACGTTTTGGCCATAAAGAAAATTCATACAATTAATATTTACTAAATCAAACCATGCCCTAGGGATCACGGGATGGTGTTATATTGAATAAGAAATTGGGAATGCAATTTATTTAACCTGTCTTCAGATTTATTCCTTCACCTTCTTCATTAACTTGATTTGAGTTTTCCCTTAGGCAATTGAATTTCATCGTAGAAACTACTCAACAGAGCGAACCAGTAATTTTCCTATTTTTTTTTCCTTGTTTTAATCAGCAGTTAATTCGATGAAGAACAATTGCTTGATTTAAAGAAAAAGGAAAAATTACTGGTTCGCTCTGACAAATGTCTATTCTATTTGACCACCCTAGTCAACGAGTAGATTCAGTGGCGTAACATACGGTACATCTCCGCAAACCCCACGATGCGGGGGGGAGGGGGCGAGCCCCCCCCTTTATTAAGTAGATAATTTACAAATGTAATAGGCCTAAAAAGAACAAGTCTTTACCTAGAGTATTTGTGTAAGCGCAATCAGGTCGACCACAGGCCACATTTGCCCTATACTGATTAAAATCACCGCCCATCAAAGTATCAAGACGTTCATGCCGAGCTGTATGTTGTACAAATCGCGTTTTATCGCAAAAACTGTATCCGCAATCTTGTCGACGACAATGAAAATGTGTTTGATGTTCACGATAACCACACAATGGATATCGACAATCTTCATTAAACCTAAAAAAAAATAATAATTATTATTATTTGAAAAAAAAAAAAAAAAATGAAAAAAAAAATATACAAACTATATATATTTACCTGAATCTAATATAACCTTCGGGGACAGGTTCATCCTTAAGAATTCGCATACTGCTTTGAACTCGAGCCTTTTTAGCTTCGGGACTCATATCAAGAACTTGTCGCTCTAACATTTTCATGTCAAGAACTTGTCTTTTAAGTTGTTCCTGTTGTTCCAACATACTTGAATGTGCCGCTGCACCTGGCAGTAACCCGTGTGATGATTCGAGTAAATGAGGGGCGAACATAAGACCTGCTGAATTATAAAATATGGAATATGAATTTAAGTCGAGTTGATAAACATTTTCGAATATTTAATACTCACCCGGTGAATAAATAGTAGAAAGTCCTGGTTGAATGAAAGGTAGGCCCTGGGATGTCATCAAAGCAAATTGTTGAGCAGCCATAATTTGTTGTTGTTGTTGCTGGCTAAAAGCAGCTGGATTGACGGATGTAGGAGGAGGTGCTGATACTGTGGTTACAGCTCCATGCAAAGAAGGCATAGTTACTGTAATTCCTTGGGAAGTGGCTACAGTAGGCTGAGTATTTGTATGAGTGGACGGAGGTGGATGTGGAGGTGGAGGGGGTGCTGCCGGTGGCACTGAAGACGGAGTTAAAATTGGTTGAGGAAGTTCGTTAGTTGGTGTCGTAGGTTCGTTCTTTGTTGAAGAAGCTCCTACACTTTCACCAGAGGGAGAATCTTCACGTTCGCGTTTGATAGGACTCAAAGCACCCGAACTGTGCTTATGGATATGCGGTCGTAATCGTTCGATTTCCGAGAAGGCCTAAGGAAACACAAAAAAAAAAAACATTCAATAAAGAGAAATTCATAAAATTTGGAATAAGATTGTTCGAAGGACACTTATAATAAAGATTTAAAGCTAATAATAAGTTTTAATAAGTTCTATTGTATAAAATAATTTTTAATAAAATAATAAAAAGTTTAAAAGTTACCATTACATTCGTATAAAATAATTTTTTGAAGCAGATCTGACGAAGGGTTATCGTGTAATTAATTATTAAAAAAGTAAAAAGGGATCGTTCAAGTATTACGTAATGCAATTTTTGAAGATTTTTGACCCCACCCCTCCCCGCCCCCCACGTAATGCGCCGTAACATTTTTTCTGGACCCCCTCCCCTTGACGTTACGTAACCCCCAAGTGGCCATTTTTATCTAAAAGTCACAATTATGTTGAGCAAAGTACCGGAAAGTCGCTAAAATACCTTTGTTATTGTTTTAATCACGTTTGCGGTAAAAATAAATTAAATAAAAGAAGACATATTGCCTCCCCCCTGGATCCGGTCTTGAAGTCACGTGACTCAGACCAGTGTCGCATAAAATAAAACGCGTTTCACGCTTTCACTTACATTTTTTTTTTTAAATTTACGACAAATCGCCCATTGCGTCTATACTGATTTACATTACTAATTTTAATATTATAAATAAAATAAAACCGAACACCGCAAGATCAACATAAACAGCTGTTAAATGCGATGTTGCCATGTCTATATTATGTGAAAAAAGTAATTTATTTATTATTTTTTGGTAATTAAATTATTATCCTAAACCAATTTATAAATTATGATAGGTGAAGATTAAATTATAAAATTATAATAATGAATTTATGCATTCAAATTTTTAATTTTATTTAAAAAAAAATTTAGATTCTATTATGACTTATGGGGTACTGTCCGAACAACCATAAGAATTATTTTTGAATTACGAACCTGATTGCAAGCATTGCAATGATAATGTTCCTTTCGTTTGAGTTTACAAAAAGGCCGACTACATGAGATATCCGGGCCGTATCGCACGTGTCTATCTAATTGCATCCATTCGGGTCGGCCTGCGAGTTCACTCATTTTTTCCAAAACATCTGAAGACGACAATTCAAAAATTAAAACAAAGTTTTTTTTAAGATTTCTCATTCAACAAATGACTACTAAAGGTTATAAAATAAAGGCTATTTGTGCAACTAAAAGTACTCTAATAATACCTTGGTGTTCCTCTAAAGGGTGCGAAGGTTGGATAATTTCAATTTTTGGATTTTGCGAGAGGGGCCTCTCGGATGCAGTTTTTCCAACACCCACAGAGCTACCACCAAACGCAGACAAAGGATAAAATGTTCCAGAGGCCTTCACCACTACAAAAACAGAAATATAAGGCCAAAGTTACATACAATAATACTTTATCAGAGTTTTTTCTTCTACCATAGTGCATATAAAATTTCTAAAAATGTGTTTAACTGATAAAAAAAAAACCAAGAAAGATTGCTAGATAAAATTTGAGAAATAGCTACATGCTTAGTGCCGTTCATTTAAAATTATGATGTGAAATAAAATACATGCAATGGTGCTTGAATAACAAATTTTATAAGATTTTTTTATAATAAATGGTCACCTGTAGTTTTGGCTGGCGTAGACGGCGTTGGAGGTGTTGTTTCCGGCGAATGACTATGGAGAGACCCTCGGGGTTCATCAGTCTCCATTTGCATATTTAAAGGTGAACCTAAGAAGATAAGGCAAACGATTGTAATCTGGAATTAAACTGGACCTTAAAAATTCGTTGTAATAAAATTTAAGAATTGGCAATGAACCAATCGCATCAACAAACACCTGTCTTAAAAATATAAATTGAACAAGTTTATCATTGTGTTCTTAATGATAATAAATTAGTAGGAAAAATCTAATTATTTTGGTTTGGGCAATAAGAGCTTAGGAATAGGTTGATTTTATTTTTTATTTTTATGTATATAGCCATGGGCGTATCCAGAGGAGGGGAAAAAGGGGGCAGCTGCCCCCTCCTTGAAACTTGAAAAACGAAAAATATAAATAAAAAACTGAAAAATTCACGCCATCTGTGAGAAGATTAAAACTAAAAGTGACGCCATCTCTATCTCCAGTTAGGTTGTGACATTTAATAAAATAAAGTTCTCCCCCTCCCCTTTCGTTTTGAGGTAGATACGCCCATGCATATACCAATTTGATTTCCAATTCGTGTGAATAAATAAAGACAGAGTCTAAAGGCCTAAGATACCGAAAAAAAAACATTTTTTTTCTCTATTGAATTTTTTTCTGAATAAAATACTTAATGAATCGTGTATAAAATTTGGAATATTGTATTATTTTTGATATAAATTTTTTTCAGGTTTTGAAAGTAAATTACAAAGCAAAAGGATGAATCTGTGAATTTTAAACATTATACAAATTGAAACAGGATCAGGGGGAGGTAGTGAAAGGTGAGGTGGGCCCTCCTGCCTACCTCCCCTTCACTACCTCCAGGGGCGCCGGAACGAATTTGAATCAGGGGGGGGGCAAAATTTTTTTTAGAAAATTAAAATAATTTAATATGTTCAAATAGTATAAAACAAAAACAAATCTACTATAAAACTTTAAAAATTTTAAATAAAATCACAATTTTAATAAAATTAAAATTTTAAAAAATTCGCTAGTGATTTTATCAAAAATTTTTGGAAAAAATTTGGAAAAAAGTGAATTTCTTACTCTTTTAATTTTTTTTAATTTAGAAGATATTATTTTTCAAAAGTAAAAATATATCATTTTTAAAAATAAATGAAATAAAAGAAGAAATTTTGCCCCCCCCCTGCCCCCCCCTAGAGGATGCCAGGGGGGCAATGTACCCTGCCCCCCCCAGTTCCGGCGCCTATGACTACCTCCCCCTGATCCTGTTGCAATATAAGAAATCTATTGTCAGGAACGATTAAATAGACTAGCAACACTCGATATTAATTACCAGATATCACATATTTTAGACAAGGCCTATTATGAAATAATCAGTGATGTTAAAGCTCACAAAGCAAAATAATAATTCAAAAATTATTAAATGTAGTAGAGTCTTGCTAATCCGGACTTCGATACTCCGGCATTCCGGCTAATCCGGTGTGTTGAAAAGTCACTTCTTAAATTTTTTCCAAAAAAATTAAATTAAAAAATAATTATACGTTATCTCTCTTTAATATTGTTACTATTAATATTTGAGAAAGAATTCTCGAGAACAAATACTAATCCGGCCATGGATTAACTAAAGAATAAAGCTAGTTTCCTTTTTCCTGTGTGTTTCATTGATATTTTTATAAATATAAAGAAATGATTGAATCCTTACCATGAGAGAATGTTTTGACATCCGACACTGCTGCTTCGGCAGGATCATCAGCACCAAAACCAGGAACTGCAGCAGAAGTCGGTGGTTCATTTGAGGAATGCTGTTGTTCATGGACGGCCATTGCCGAATATCGGACAAAGGAAAATCCACAATTGGCTCGAGTACAATGGAAATGACGATTCACTTTATTGCTAAAAAAAAAATAAAGGAAAAAAATTAAGAATAAGAAATCACGATTTAATTAAACTTTGAACTCTTTCCCAAAAAAAAAATCGAGCCAAAAAAACATTATTCACTTTGAATTGAAATATCTTTTATTAATGAAGCTCGCAATGAATATTAATTCGAAATAATGATTTTTTGAACTTATTAATATCATTATCTTATTTAAATAATGCAGAAAAGAATAGAACACACAGGAAATAAAATGTTTGAACAAACAAGTTTAAGATGAAATGAACTTAATCATTGGGGAGGGGGAATTAAAATTGTATAATCACAAATGTTTTCTCGAAAAATATTTAATTAGTTAATTGACAAGATATACTAATTTCGTGATACCATATCAAATTTAATTTAATAGTTTTAAAAGAAATTAACAAGTATTTCATAATTCAGAGTATGATACAAATTTTTATCGATAGATGATATAATATCATAAAATTAGTATACCTTTGTGATATTCATTCAACAAATTTTGTAAAATCTTTTAAAAATATTAACAAGCAATTTACCTGGGACATCCAGGAAGGCGGCAATCGACGTTTCGGTCAAAAAATGCGAATCCGGGCAGAAGAGTGACGTTTGCATGGAAATCGCGTGCATGTGCTTGGAGGGCATGGGGTGTATGTGTAGCGAGGTGACATCGGGGAACAGGGCAGTGATAATGAGGCGAGGTAGCTGCAGCGGGGCATAAAGGATCTGCACAGGGAAGAGCAGGTTCTACGGCCAGCCAGGAGGCGCCGGGCATGTCGCTCGACATCATCGGCTAAAATCAAATCAACATTTTTGGATTAATTAATTTATTTAATTACATTAATAAAAAGTAATTAATTACCTTAACACATTCGGCAGGTTCAGGACTTGGAGGTTCAGGGCCAATTGAGGGCTTTGGAAGTTTAAAGCTAGTAAAGATGGCTTGAGGACTATCCATTGCTGATCCCGGTGCAGTTTGAGCCTGTAAGAAGAAATTAAACTCTCGTTATTTTTATAGGGAGTAAAAACCAAATAAGTATTAAAGAAAAAAAAATTTATTTAACAATATAAAATTATATTAAAATTTTAATCAAAAAATAAATTTTGATGATAGAAATAATATAGAAGAGGGAGTAAACAGTAAAAAAAAAATAATACTTACATAGTCATTCCACACCTGAAAAATAAAAAAAAAGAATTTATTAGAAAAACGGTAAATAAAAAAATATTTTTATTTTAGATTTATTTGAATCAAGTCAAATAGAATTTTATCAATTAGATTAATTTAACATGAAGCGAACCCTCTATCTCTGCTCAAAAGGAAAGAGAGAGAGATTACACTAATAATAAGTAAACTTTAAATTTTGACTTACAGACTTTGGTACATTGTTTCTTAAATGGACCCTGTTACGCATTGGTGTGTCAAGCGCCAGTTACCGAGTTTTAAGAAAATTAACATTAAAGTTTTTTCTTTTGATTGGATTATATATAATTTTTTTGTCAATTGTGCAAGTAACATTAAATATAAATTTTTTCAGAACATATTTCATAAAAAATATTATTAATTATAGAATTTGAAACAATATTCCGTGCTTAACTCAATTTTTAATTTTTTGGCGCTTGACACACTATTGCATTACAAGGTCCAAATAATGCGGTGTTTTTGATACAATGTTAAGTCTTGTAAAAAGTGTATGGGGGGGGATGGCACCTGGCCCACAGCCAAAATAAATATTAAAAAAAAAGTCATTCAATACAACAACAAAATTTAGGGTTTTTAATAAAAATTTTGTTTTAATAATGACAGCAGAAAGTCATTAATTTGAATAATGAAAAAAATTTTATGTCGACTATTCTAAAATGATAAGATCATTGACCAAACACTTTTTATTTCATTCCACTTTTTAAAGTACGTACCTCAATAACGCGGTTCTTGGGAGGTCGTCCGCGTTTTCTCCGAAACATGCCATCGATAGACGTAGCCAGGTGGGTCATCGTCAACGGGTCCTTGGTCAGGCTCAATTTTTTCGAATATTGATGCATTTTGTAATGGTCCAATCGACGGAAGGGTTTGTCCGCGGGCATGATGATTTCCCGACAATTATCCTAAAAACACGCATAATCGAAATATTTTTGTAATTATTTTAAAATGAAAAAAAAAAAAACATATAATTTGTGGTTAGCTCGTCGATCTTTTAGTTATATATAAAGAAAAAAAATAAAAATTGAAAACACGTTAATGATAATAATTAAGTGAATCAATATTTAAAAAATAGAATAGATTTAACTAGTTGATGCTGGCGTGAGAATAAATACATAGTTTTTTTTTTTTTTTTTTTTTTTATAAAAGTGAGTTATTGAACGAGTTAAATACAACGTTTAAGCTGGTCGATTTTTATAAGAGCACCTATAAAGTTTCATTTTAAGAGAATCAATCAAGTATGAAACATGTTTAAAGGGAAGATTAAAGGAGAACGTCAACAAAGATTTGCTTTAATGTTTGATTGATTTATAAAATGGAAAAAAAGGACAGTTTTGTTTTGTGAAGTCAGCAAAAGTTGTGAAAAAAAATACAGACAATTGGTGAATGAGATCAAAAGAGAGAGAGAGAAAGATAAATTTGTGGGGGAAACAATAAGAAAAATCGAACGCCCTTTTTTTTATTGAATTAGGGAGAAAAAGCAAGAGTTAATAAAAAAAATATATGTAATGTAGGCTTGAAAATTTTCAGCTAGTATAAAATTTGAGAATAAAAAAAAATCTGGGCTGCTGAATATAAGAATTTACATTTTAAAGAACATCTTAAAAAAAAAAAATGATTGATTGATGATAGATCAGTTTTTGAGAAAATCAAAAAAACTACATCGGTAAAGTAGCGTACTCTCTAGCCTCAAAAGCGTCGTATTGGGTGCCAGAGAGAATTAGGTCTCTAATTATACATAGTTGGCATTAAATTCTACTCAGTATTCTATTTAATTAAGTTTGAGTTTTAAAGTTTTTGCTATATTAAAATTTCCTATTATCATAGGACTAGATACATTCAAGTAATGTGACATTACTTTAGAATTTAATGCCAACTATGTATAATTATAGAGACTTAATTCTCTCTCACTAGAATTATTCACTAAAGATGGGTGAAAAAATAAACCAAATTTCAAGAAAAATTTTTTATAACAAAAAAAAAAAAAATAGAAGCAATCATCGGCACATCTTGAAATTAGGGGGGATAATTGTAGAATTAGTTGAAGTTGTTTTTTTTTGAGTTAAAAAAAAAATAAAAAAATGGTCGGATTAAAATTTGGATTTTTTCAAAAAAACTGAAATATTTCATATATCCGGGCTTCTGAAATAATTTTTGTATTTTTTTCTGAAAACTACATTAAAAAACAAAATTTTTATAGCCTTGCGGGGTTCCGAAATATCAATTTTAAAATAAGTTATAGTTATTTGAAAAAAAGAGCAATTTTTTTAAAAAATCCATAACTTTTTTTTAGTTGGGTAAAAAAATTTGAAAAAATTATCAAAAATCTGGTGTGACTGGCGCACAGCACACAACTTTCTCTTACCTTCGGTAATCGAAAGTTGTGTTCTGTGCTTGTCACACCAGATTTTTTGTGTCGACATGTATTTAGTTCCCGACAGTATGGAACATGAATTCAGATGTAAAATTTATAAGTATGGAAAAATATTTATATTTTGTTACCATGGCAACCATTTCTCCTATCTTCCCTATGAAATACAAGAGTAAAGTGGTCTTCAGAAGATTTCAATTGCAAAATGAGAATATACATTTGAAAGAGCATCTAAAAAATAATTGATTTTTGAATTTTAAAAAATCGTTGAAGCAAATTTTGAGAAAATCGAAAAAAACTGAAAAAGTACATCAGTAAAGTACTAGTACTCTTTGGCCGATTTCGATTAAAAGCTTATTTTTCCGGTCCCGGGGGTGTTTAACTTAATTATAAAATTTCAACCTCCTAGCTCAATTCCTTCATGCTTAAAATTGAACACACACACACCCACCCACCCACCCACCCACCCACACACACACACACACACACACAGACAGACCATGTCGCGAAAACCACTTTTTTGGATTCAGGGGACCTCAAAACGTGAAGATCCATCAAAATCTCGACATCGAATTTTTGACATGAATCCAATACTTTTCATATATATATTACATATATACATAGGTAAGAGAAAGTAAAAATGTCTTTTAATGGGGTAGAAAAAAGATAAGAAATTTTACAGCGAAATCCGCGGGGGTCAGGAAAAAAATTTGTCGATTTGGCATGGAATGACCCATATATAAATATTTTTCAGAGGGGGGCCCGAACTCATTTTCGTCCCCCTGCCTTTATAAACATATTTTAAAATTATATAAAATTTTATTCAATGGGAAAAGTTTTATGAAAATTTTTAAAATGTCTATAAATTTCATTTTTTCCACGAGTCTCGTGGGGACATTTTGAACATTTCGGGGCACGGGCCCCCCTTATATACATCCCTGATATTTACAAAGAAATCCTTAAATGAAGAAATAATAAGATCATATTGGTCAAATTATTAGCTGACATTTCGACTGCCTAAGGGCCTCCATTTTGTTAATCCGGCACTGGGGTTAATGTATTCGCCACTTAATAATACAGTGTCTAAAATGGAACAGTAGATAGTTACCCAGGTGCAGTGGTAATGTTTATCCCTGGTGTTGAGGTATGGACAGCCCTCTTCTTCGCAGCTCTCGCCGTCTCCCCCGCAGATGTAAAATGCGTCAGTGACTTGCTCCTGTTGCTCGTGGGATCGCGCGTGCTCCCTCACGCCCTCCATTGACCTGAACACGTGCACACCGATTAATCGAGTCAATTACCACTTTTTTTTTTGTATGTTTTAGAAAGAGTTCCTCGGATGCCCTCGATTGCCCTCACAAGATCTATAGTTAACATATATTATACCTTTTACAAAGACGTTAAAAGCATCTTAAGTTCAATTTTTTTTTTTTTGTTTGTTTTTTTGGCAACCCATCAACAAAGTGTGTAACTAAAGAATGTTGGAATTGTGTTGTTTTACATTTTTCTGAGTTTCTTCTTTGAGTTTGTGTCATTATCATCAATATGCCTAATTTAAAACGAATACAAAAGAAAGGCGTTTTTACTAAATGGTGCATCTCAAATGCCTCATTTTTCTCATTTCAAGTAAAAAAAAAAAATTCAAGGATTCTTTAAACTGGAAAATTTAACACTTCTCTAATCTTCAATCATCTTGATCGAAATGTTATTCAAAGTTTGGACCACCAACCAGCCTGACCTTGGATGGATCCGTTTTATTCAAACTTTCATCCATTTTATGCAAGGTCATCTCTATGAAATTACTTGATTAAGTATTGGTACTATTATTATTAGTATTATTCTAAAAAATATATTTTTTTTATTTTTTTTTTCAAATTCATGGTAATGTAAAAGTCCTTGAAATATCTAATGAATAAATAAATATCAAGTTGAAACAAATTGTTTTTGATATATCTTGATTAAAAAAAATTGCTATAATAATATGAAGAAACAAAAATTTAGAAAATAATGAATATGTTTATATAAATCAAAATAAAATTTTTAAAATAAACATTAAAAAAGGTAAATCAGAAGAGAGAAGAAAATTTGAATATTTAAAAGAGGTAATAAAAAAAATCTTTTCTTATGTAAACGAGACGTTTACCAATTTTTCTTTTTTTAAATTAAAAAAAAAAATATATGAGTTATTTACTTTCAAATTCTTTTTTTACTTGAGTGAGAATGCCTATATCTTCATCACCATATTAAATACAATAAAGTTGTCGGCATGAATTAATTTCCTGTTGATTAAATTAAAGGATTTATTGGAATAAGTGGTCTTGATTGAAACTGGCTTCTTAATAAATAAATTCTAAAATGGCATTCCATCGGAATTAACACAAAAATTCCTTCTATGAATTTAACAAATAGAGAGATTCTCTCCAAATAAAATAGTAAAAATTCTTATCAATTGGCGCAACTAAGATTTGCTTTTGAAGGGGAGGAGCAGGGGCGTAGCTGCCCCCGTATCAAAGATAGGGCTACAGTGGGCCCCGAACCAGTGTAAGCAAAAATTCGTAAAATGTCATCCAAAATCTCACTCAACTCTAAGGTCGTTTAAACATTGAAAATATTGCAAAGAAGAAAAAACAATTGAACCTCTTGGACTTAGAAAATATTTGTTTGTTGTTCAGCCAGGTAAGTGAAAAAAAAAAATAATAGGCCTATAATGTAATTAAATTAAAATTAAATTTTATTATTTTAAAACTAGGTAGAAAAATTATTGTGGTTTCACCAAAAAATTTTGGAAGAAGGGCCCCCAACAAATTTTGATCCATATAGGGCAAGCTACGCCCCTGGGGAGGTGTAATGAATTTTTTCATTTAAAAATGCTTGATTTAGTCATAAAATCCTCAAAAGATCTTGCTTAATCAAAACAGAAAAAATTCTCGTTTACTCCAATCCTGGTTGCGACAATTCCACTTTAATCTTTCCTCCTTTTTGTACTTATCATGACTCAATCTGATATTTTGGTTCAGAATAAATGTCTCTTTTTTATAGTAATTAAAAAATATCATTTTAATAAATTAGAAGGCATCCGAATGGTTTGAAGTCAATTTCGCAAATAGAAACTCACCGGAAGGTCATCTCGCAGGCTTCAGCCAGACAATGGAAATGTTCAGTCCCTGCAAGTTCGCAGTCCATAGCCGGACACTTATCAGAAGGGCCAAGTTGCGCCAGGTATCTCTGCCACAGATCCTGGTCAAGCAATGAATTAGGCTGTATATGTTGAGTGATTTGCTGCCCGCTGGGTTGCAGAGCCCAAGGCGCTGGCGTTAGACATGCCTCCTGGCTCAAGTCCATGGCGCCTCCACCTCGTTCACGTTCGCGTTCACGTTCACAACTGGTGCCACCAGCGGAACAGCCTTCGCCAAATCCATCACCTTTCAAACAAAAAAGATCAGACATTCTCAATACTCGAAAAATTATTCAAATATTTTAAATTAACATAAAAGACGATAATCGGAAAATATAATTAAGAATCTTTTTTTTTTTCTTTATTTCTCGGCTTACCAATCTTTATAAAATAATGTTCACTTGTAAAAATATCAGGTGTCATATCATAAGAAAAATAAATTAATAAAATCAGAACAAAATCAATTAAAAAAATTTGTTTGGAATGAAAAAAACGAGTGAAATATGATCTCTTTTTTTTCGATGACTGTATCATATAAAGGTATCAATTGTTTCGGTTTATTTTTTTTATTTTTCAACAAAATCTTTTGCAATTTTTTTTTTTAAGAAAATTTTTTTATTAAATTAACAATTTTTTTTTTTATTCAATTAAAGTAATCTTATTTGCTGATTTGTTCAGACAAAATAAAAATATCAGCAAGAAATTTTGTTTATTCACAAATAATAGTATTTAATTAATGAAGAAATCGATAGAGAATTATATAAAAAAAAGTAATTTTCAAGAGAAAATATATATTTTTTTTTTAATCAAATAAAAGATTTTATTATAATTTTAATGATATAAAAATATTCCTAATAAGAAAATATAATTATATTTAAATTAAAGTTATCCTTTAAAGGAGAAAGAGATGGAAAAACGAGCCAATTAAAAAAAAATTTGGGTAGAATCGTGACCGAATGACAAAAGATTTGCGATCGATCGTACCTTGTAAAAAAAAAAAAATCTTTTTTTAAATTTGATAGGCGCTGGAAAAAATAAATAAGAAAAAAAAAGAGAAATAGGATCAGCCATGGAGAAAATGAATCATTTTCATTCGTCTTTCGAATTAATGAAATTGAGAATGTTTAATGATTGTGAGTATAAGGAGGGGATGGCGTTAACAGGCTCCTGTCCACTCGTGATTTTGGTTGCCTATGTTTAAGGCGTTTAAATTTTTAAGTCTTTTTTTTATCTCTGATCGTCACAGAAACCATTATTCAAGAGCTTTACCTGGGCTCTAAGGAGCAAATACAAAAATATAAAATCAAATAGTTAGTTAATTTTTGTCTTTGTTTCACAGTAGAACCATTTATACTAATTAAAACGAAAAGAGAATTAAAGTTTTAATTAAGAAGCAAAAAAAAAACTTTTATCTTACATAATTAGGTTTAATATTTTCAAAATTTGTTAATTTTTGCATGATTCCTTTTTTGGCGTGTTGAATACTATGTTCAGCCAACTGAATATAAAATTCGTCTAGAGATCTAATAAAAAAAATACGAAAAAAAAACAAACTTGGTTTTATTTATCTAAAAAAGAGGAAAAATAATCATAAAATGTTTGAATATATTATAATGAGAAAATATAAATTTGTGGGTAAAGCTTTGGCTGTTTTTTTTTTTTCAAAATTTTACTGTATGTCTATACGTTGAAAAAAAAGAATAATACATTAGTTCTTAATGTTGTTTGAAATAAATTTTTTTTAAAATTATTCTTTTTCCCTAATGGACTCATTAACTCTCTCCTTTACATAAAAAAAAATACAAATGAAAGCCAGGTTTGTCTAATTTTTTTCTAATTTAAGATAATTGTCCTTATTCTTATTCATAAATTTAAAAAATAAAAATAAGAAGTTATTCTTATGCAAAAATGGGCGTATTAAAAAGATTATGCGCCGATTAGCGGAGTCGGACATATTCAAATTTATGAAATATGTAAAAAGTTAATGACTTTAGAAAAAAAAATATTTTTTTTATTTTCAAAAGAAAATAAAAAAAAAAGAACCTGCTTTGTTTTGAACATTTGGTCAAAGAAGGAATTCTTATTAATAGCTTCGTATGTTTTTTTTTTTTTTTTTTTTTTTTTTTCATTTCGAAAATGATTTAATGGATTCGTAGACATAAATGTGAAGAAGAAGAGTGATGTTTATTTGTAAGCATATAAAAAATCAATTTCGTTTTTTTTTTTTTTTTAATACTTCAACCAAAAGAACTGGATCCTATCTAGCTAGGAGTATATTTATGAATAATTTATTTCTAATGAACCTTATGTATTAAAGATAGTTAAAAGTGTGAGTTTTAAAATAAGGGCTAAGAATTCAATTAAGTTAATTTAAATGATCAGTGAGTAAAAGAAAATTCAAATATTTTGAAATTTTTATTGCTATATGTCAATTTTTTTGAATTTTTTTTTTTTTTTTTAATTCAAAGCTTAATCAAAAGGTTATTAAATGCTCTGGTTGTGATTATTTATTTAAGTCACGAACTAAATATCTTATTAATTAATAAGTTCGAATTTTAATTGATTTCTTTGAAATCTTAAATGCATTCGAATAATAATAATAGGTTGAAAATTAATAGCTATATATGTGTAATATTCAAGCGAATTTCCTTGAGTTTCCAGATGCTAAAAACTGGAATTTTTTTTTTTATATTATAATTAAAGATTAGAAGAGAAATATCCCGAGGGTTTTTTTTCTAAGGTAAATGTCGATGACAGGTGAATTCCTTCTCGTTGTCGGTTGAAATTTTATTTTTTGAATTTTATTTATATTCAGAAAAGAAATTAAGATATTTAGCAAGATGGTTGAGTATAATAAATTCTATTAGAATGGGTTCATCCTATTTGGACTTTAAAATCATTAAAATAAATTCTTTATACTTAGAAAAAAAAAAATAGAAATAGTCATTAACAAATTAATTCATACATTTCTAAAAGAAATTGCTTCCATGCAGGAAAGTTGTCAGAAATATTTTTCTGGGCACCGGGTCTGACAGGGTGATCAACCCCCCCCCCCCCTCCCTCTAAATCAACACATTTTAAAGAATATAAAATATTTTTTATAAATTCTAACAGCAAAAGAGAATTTGAGAAAATAATCAAAAAATTACTAAAAATGAAACAAAAAAAAAGTAGCTTAATCAAAAGATAGGTCTATATACTGTAGTAATCACCACTTCTTAAATAAAATAAAATAGGGAAGCCATTAAAAAGAACTCGTAAGGACGTTGAATGGAAAAATTAAAAATAAAATGACCCCAGGAATGGGAAATATTCTTTAAAAAGGATCAGCGATCCGATTTGCAAATCTGTGCAGTTTGTACGATCCGATCCACTAATCTGATTCGGCTACTGCAAAAGGACTAGCAATTCGATCCGATGATCCGCTAAATCGATCCAATTTAGAAAAAGGTTTGCTGTTCCGATCCACAAATCCGATCGGGTCTTGATTTTTAGATGTGTGAATGAATCAAAAAGTACGTTTATTAAAAAGTAAAAAAATTTTAAAGGATTGGAAATCCTTTGAAAAGGAAAAATCCAGGATTACTAATTACTAATCCTTTGTAAATTATTAGCAATCCAGAATCTAAGGGATCCAGAATTCACCTCAAAAAATGGATTCCAGATCCGAAAATCCTGCATAGGATCGGATTTTCGGATTTAAATGCAAAAGGATCGCTATCCTGCCCATCCCTGAATGACACACGTTAAAGAATTAATTCTTTATTCAATATCAGGGGTGAAGTTCCCTCCCTCTCCCCTTTTCATCTTTTGAAATTCCAATCTGAATTAATTATCTCAAAAGAAAATTAATTAAAAATTTTTATTTTTTATTTTTAATGAGTTGCATTCGGTGACGTTATAAAAATAATGAAGGGTTAGTGACTTGCGAAAAAAAAATACAATTATTACGAAAATAGAGCTTTTAATCAATTTTAAAGATTGAAATAGACCTATAACATTTCAAAATACTTTGAATAAATATAAATCATTACCTTTTATATTTTAAATAGTAATAACGAATCTAAGGGAAAGTCATCTGCAAATTTGTATAATTTCTTTATGTTTGAGTATGGATTACATTTGGGATTTATAAAAGGAACTTTAAGAAGTTAATCCTCTAATATCAATGATTGATGTTAAGGAAATGCCAAGTCAATGCGAATAAGAATATTCGATAATTTAGAAACATAAAACTTAAGCAATATAGAGATGAATATACTGATTGAAGAATAGAGTGTGTGGCTCTGAAAGAGCTCTATAGATTGCAATACTTTTGATTCTAAATGACTTCACACATATACCCAGAGACGGCGTGTTGTTCTCTGGGGCTTCATATTACGAAATCGTGCGAGGCGAAATGTAATTTGCCTTTGATCCGATGGCTCAGCATTAAATAGGTTTGTGACTCAGGCATTAGCATTTTTAAAAAAGACAGTAAATGAACTGTATGTGTGTGAGCAAATGGAACAAAGGGCTGGAAAAAGGAGCAAGGTGCTTGGAAATTCACTTTCCAAGTAGTACTATATTTATTTTGGAAATTGATTTTTTTTTCCACTCTTGTGTTTCTTTCAAACTGATTTGCTTGTTCATGGTAATACAATATGGGCCTAAATTCTAAGTCTAAAAAAAGCTCTGTCTTAGAAGACGTGAAAAAAACTTGCTTTAAGAGTATTTGTGTTAAAAAAAAAAATAGCCAGCCAATATATAGTTTAAGGTGCGCGTCTCTAAAAGCCGTTAGAACACGATTCTCTACTAAGTTACTCTGGGCGGCAAGAGATGGCGTTATTTTTCCCAGAGGGATACAAGGGATTTATTTCATTTCATTTGAAAGATTCCATCTAATTAATTAAGGGTAAAAAATTAATTATTTTTTAACACAATGATTACTAATTTAATTATCTATAAGATATAGAGCGAATTTAAAAAAAAAATCTTTTATTTAATGCGATTAATCTAAAAAAAAAATTTATTTTTTCGAAAATCAAAAAAAGGGCTTCTATAAGTTGTAGATATTTTAAATAGTTTTAATTTAAAAAAAATTTGATGTCGATAGCTTCAAAATTGTGCCCGCTGGAATCTCCCAAAATTAGCACCTTAAGATAAGAACAATTTGCGAGATGAGTTTGTGATTTGATTGGGCAAATTGCGCCCACTGGACTCGAACCAGGATTTTCCTTGTTTTGTTCTAATATGAATTGAGAATGTTCAACTTTAAGGCTGTCCCCTTTACATATTGTTAGGAATATTCCCCAATATACCGATGGTATCTAGGGATAGAAAATTAAATTTGAATATATTATAAATTTATTTATATTTTATATTCGAAATATATTGGAGGAAAATATTGTTTTTAGATTTACATTTAAAAATATTTTTTATTAAATAAAAGTTGCTTCCAAAAGTTTCTAACAAAAGAGAAAGAGGTCGAGCTGTAAAGTTTCATGTAGCATACTATGAGCATGAAGTTCTCTAATTAAATGCCATATATAAGTTGAATGAAAGAGTAGCCCTCCACTAAAAGAAATATATTTGGAAGCCTATCTCTCATATTGAAGGCGTTGATATTTCATTGTCCTTAATTGATATACCCAGTACAGTCCCACAGGCGTAGTCAGAAATTTTTAATGGGGGGGGGGTTCAAGAAAATTTTTTCAAACGTTTGAAAAATTTAAGATTATTTTAGGGTATTTATAAATCTTTTTTTTTTAACCTAGAGGAGGGTTTGAACTCCCCCCCCCCGTGCCTATGTACAGTACATATATATTACTGGGAGGGATGGGCAGAAATTTTTTGGATTTGAATCTGAAAATCCGATCCGATCCAGGATTTTTGGATTTGGATCGAAATCCTTTTTTTTTTGGGAAGGATCTTGAATCTGGATCAAAATCATTTTTTCTCTCTGGATCTAGGATCGGATCGCTAATTCCTTTTCTAAGGATGCCAATCCTTTAATTTTTTTTACTTTTTAATAAACGTATATCCTTTTGAATCATCCAAACTCCTAAAAATCAAGTTCAGATTGAATTTTCGGATTCTTGATCTGGATTTGAGGATCGGAACAGTGATCCTTTTTTCTAAATCGGATCGGATCGCCCCAATTTGTCAGATTGCCGGATGGTTAGTGGATCGGATCGTCCGAACTGCCCGGATCTGCGGATCAGATCGCTAATCCATTTCAAAGGATTTTGTCCATCCCAGATTACTGCATGTTTCTAAAGATTTAAAAAATTTTTCAACAATACAAACAAAGATTTTCAACAATAAAATTTTTTCATTTTCCATCTTTTATTAATTTTGTTTTAAATTCATCAAAGTTCTCTTATAGAAAATAAGAATAAAAAGAGAAAGTAAAAATTACAAATAAAATATTTTGAAACTGAATAATAAATCTATATAAATATTTTGACTAATGAATAAAAATTAAAATATTCGTATTGATTGAGTGAATTAGAATTTTAATTATTATAAAAGAGAAGCGCGTGAGTCTGCTTTAATAGGATGTAAAATACGGTTCAAATTTTATCCTATTAATGTTTCTATGTATACATATAGCAGATATAATAAATAAACAATGGAAAATATGTCTCCTGAAGAGTTAAAAAAAAAGTCTGCCTTAATCTAAAGTTTGTAAAGAAAAATACCAGGTAAAGTTTGAACTCGGGCGTTGCCAACATTTTTATGAGTTATCGTCTTTTATAATTAATGTTTAAGTAAAGAATGGATGCCAAGGGGACGGTAAAAAAAAAAAAAAAATAATAAAAATGAAGGTTGCTATCAGATGATTTAATTTGCTCACCGGATAGCGATGCTGCATGATGAAAACCACCACCGGGGAGGTAAGGAGGTCCAGCTGCAGCGGCTGCAGCGAAGGCGGGCGCAGCAGCAACCGGTGACTGGCGGCCGCCGTCGCTACTCGTATCCCCATTGGCGCTGGTGACGTCACTCAGGGAGGCAGCGGCGGCGGCGGCTGCTGCAGCTGCTGCACCGAATGGCTGCGTAGATGAAGACGGCCCGCTGCCATCAGGACTCGGCGACGCGTGCTGCTGACTCAGCTGCATTCGGATGGTCCAGCGCGGTTATTCTTTTATTTCTTTTTCAATTGCATGCTGCTCATTGTTTTATTTTTTTTTTTCTTATTTTCTAAAAGGAATTTTTTAAGCCTCACGATATACTACTACGGCTTTTCAAAAACAATCATGATTTTTTTTTTTATTCGATTAGATATAATCAATACTCTACGTCAAAAAAAAAATATTTTTTAAATCACGAAAAAAATTTCAAACATCTTGTAAAATGTCAAGTGGAAAAGAAATAACCATCTTCAATTAGTTGAAAGATTTATCTAAATGAAATATGAGACATCAAATTTATATAGTCATCCCTCAACTATGAGTCAATAATTTTCAAAACAAGACATAAGAAAAAAAAATGATATATTTCTAAATAGAGGGGGCAATTAACCCCCACACACAGACACGAGAATAAAAAAATTTTCAGGAACACATTCCGAGTGAATGAAGTAAATAAATAAGGGAAGAGAAATAAAAAAAAAAACTTATTTAAATCGAACCTAAATATATTCTTATTCTAAATAATAAAATACACAAAATAAAAAATACAGATATTCTAATTTCTAAATCAGTAGGCTATATAATAAAGTAACAAAAACAAATTTCCAGATATTTCTTAATTAAATTCTGATGTGAATATTAAATTAAAATAAATTATATTAAAATACAATAGGCTAAATTATTTCTATTAAACGTAATTTAAATTTTTTATTATCAGTTACGAGTGTTCTTTTAAATAAGAGAGAAATTTTTGGCTATTATTTTATTCTATACTAATCAAATATTTTTTTTTTTTTTGAGATCTGAGACTATTTCATCTTGTCTCTATTTCACTAAATTATAATCAAAATCTCTAATTAGAAGAATGGACGGGAGCCTTCCGGGAAAAAGCAGCTAAGTGAAAAATAAAAAAAAAAATTTTAGATTTTGTTGACGACAATTCATGAGCTTGCAAACGACAAGCGTTTTTTGTTGCCGACATTTTGAAGATGAGTGCGACAAGTTCTCGGTTTTGACGTTTCGAGAGCTTGTCGCTTGTCTTCAGGGCAAGTAAGCTCTCGAACCGTCGGCAACAAAATATAAAAAGTTTTTTTATTTTCCATTTAGTTGCTTTTCCCTGGAAGGGTCCAGTCCATTCTTCTAATTAAATATCTACCTAATCAACACAAGATATTTATCAAAATCTATATTTTAAATTTAATAAGAATATACTAAATGGTCAGGCCTGATCGAGAGTTGCCATAATATCTTAAATAATTTGTTTTTGATAAATTATTTGCTATCTGGCGTTGAAGTTACCTGATCATTGAACGCCTGGAGCATCGCAGGACTGAGTTGCTGACCCGCTGTACCAGCAGCAGCAGACCCACTCCCGCCCTCCAAGGTGCGTATCATCGATTGGGCCAATTTGAATTTCCTGCAGGGGAGAAAAACATCGCTCAGTGTCAGAAGGGAAGGTTTGATAAGGGTTCGTTTGCCACTTACCTGTCCTCATCTGTCCTTGTCCCCAAGAGCTCTTCTAAAGGATGAAGAGCGATGGACCAGGACAAATTGGACCTCTCTCTATGGGAAAAATGGGAAAATTAAAAAAAAAAATACTAAAATATTTAATTATATTGGGTGGTACGTAGTGTATTTGATATAACAAAAATAATAATAATTATTTCTTAAAAATAATAATGTCCTCAATTTTATTTTGAGAACATACAATAAATAATATAAAATATTATTATGGGAGTTTGGAAGTTTTTAATTATAGACCACATTTGTATTATTTAATAAAAATATAAATACTGTACAACGTTTCGGCTGCAGACTAAGCGGCCGAAACGTTGCTGCAATATAAGCAGTCGAAACGTTGTCGGAGAATAAGCAGTCGAAATGTTATACAGTAGCCTATTTATATTTTTAATAAATAATTTATACAAATGTGGTCTATAATTAAAAACACCCCTAATAATAGTAATACAATCCACAAAAGCTTTAATAAACATATTCGTAATATAAAATACAAAACGTAGCACCCGAACTTATAAAAAAAATAAATAAATAAAACTAATAAGTGGGAAAAAAAATTTTATTATAAACTAAAAATCAATATATTTTGATAAATAATCTGTGAGAAGAATAAAAAAAAAAAGTTTCCAAATCCATCGCTCAAAAGAAATGTCGAAATTTGTTGTCACGTCATTAGAGTAGTTTTTTCTTTTATTTTTTCAAGTGAGAACAATTTTTTATCCAAATGAAAAAAAAAAAGAAAATCTATTGTGAGTTTTTTCCCTTTTTTTTCAAGAACACCGGCTAAGAAGATTTTATGGGTGTTTATCACTTTTTTTTTGTTCCGGAAACTTTTTCACAAAAGTTAAGGTATCATTTTTTTTGCTCCCATTCTCCCTTGACGGCATGATGTCTGTCCCCTGGCGGTCATCAAAAAAAAAGGGTATAATATTTACACAAAAAGCGGAAGAGGAGATTATTAAAGCGCGGGTGGTCTGGATATGAAAACCTTTAGATTCCCTGATAGATATAAAAATAATAATAATAATAATAAACTGGATTTTTTAGCTTTGTTTTAAATTCAAACCAGGAAATGAAAACATAATAATGATAAAGAATAGGGAGCTATTTTATTATTAATAAACAATCCGATCTATGAATCTATGGAAATAAATATATTGAAACAATAAAAATTTCATTTGCATCTTAAGATATCTTCTTTTTTTTTTTATTTAGTGAATATTAGATTTTTTTATACTCCACTTAACACGTTCTCAGGAGGACTTTTATTATTATTTTATCTAGAGAAAGCGTTACTTAAATAATCCCTAAAACTGGACATTATGAATTGAATATTAATAATATGAGTTTTAATTAAAAAAAAAAAAAATTTATTTCAAATCTTAAAGCAGGAATCTCCAAACTACGGTTAGGGATTTAATAATAAAAATCCACCTTAAATCGAGCTACAAATATATTAATATTAATCTGGTCTTCTCTCAGTTTTTTAATTAAATAAAACTATAGAGAAAGAAATACAGTGTTAAAGTTTTAAATTAAAATTTATTTATTTGGGGAGAGGTGAGAGCCCTCCGTGACCCCCTACAGCGAAAAATTTTCTTCCTTTAGTGTAACTCAACTGATGATCATGTTCTTTTTGTGAATAATAAGTTTATCCAAATTAGAAGGGACGGGATTCTTCCCGGGAACAGCAGCCAGGTGAAATAAAAAAGCTTTATATTTAGGGCAAGCAAAATTGTCAGAGTTTGTGCGGTACTGAATTTTAATTTCATGTTTATAGGCTACATGTTCTTATTAATTCTTAAGGTGCGTGTCTCGGAGTGCTAATTTTGGGAGATTCAAGCGGTCACAATTTTGAAGCAATCGACCTCAAATTTTTTTAAAATTAAAGCTATTTAAAATATCTACAGCTTAGAGAAGCCCTTTTTTGATTTTCGAAAAAGTAAAATTTTTTTTTAGATTAATCGCATTAAATAAAAGATATTTTCAAAAAATTCGCTCTATATCTTATAGATAATTAAATTAGTTATCATTGTGTTGAAAAATAATTAATTTTTTACCCTTAATTAATTAGCTGGAATCTTTCAAATAAAATGGAATAAATCCCTATGGGAAAAACTAACGCCATCTCTTGCCGTCTAGAGTAACTCGGTAGTGAATCGTCTTCTAACGGCTTTTCGAGACGCGCACCTTAAGACCGACAAATATGCAAGCACTATTTAGATGCGGTGTCAGTCGTAAAGTTTTGGTTGGACAATAGTTTTTTTATTATTGTACATATTTGTCGATCTTAAGAATTAATAAGAACATGTGCAGTATAAACATGAAATTAACATTCAGTACCGCACAATCTGTACTAAAATCTGTCAATTTCTGACTGACCCTGAACTTAAGTGAGTCTAGCTAGTAGTACTCGAAACGTCGGCAACTAAATAATAAAGATTTTTTTTGCCCTGGCTGCTGTTCCCGAGAAGAATCTCGTCCCTTTCTTCTAATTAAATAGCTACAGCTTAATTTCGTAATTAGATCAAAGAGAAAATTAAAATCACTGATTTCGTTTAACACTAGAGGGTGCAAATTTTTTTCTCAAAAACTCTTATTACTACTGTATTATTTTATTTTAAAATATAAATTCCTTAGCTATCACGAAAATTTTTTTATGAGAAAATACTATTCTAGAAATACTTGTTTTAAGCTATCAAGGAAATAAAAAAAAAAATTTTACAACACATGAATTTATTAGTTAACTATTTAAAATTCATACCTATTGTGATCAATCCATATATTAATATAAATGATAAAATAAAATTATTAATTTCTTTCGAAATTTGCATATTAGAATAAGTTAATAAGTGAATCAGATTCTAACTCGGTTAATAGATCAGCTCGTCTGTCAATTAACGATCATATTCAATCATCCATGAGTTATGGAGATAATTTTTTTTTTTTTATTTAAAAACCAGTAAATGAATATGATATTACAAAGGAAATGATTAAGAATTTAAAATAAGGTGGAAATTTAGGAAAAAGGGATATCATCATAAATAAAAGTGTTTTTTTTTTTAATATATTGAAAGAACCTGTTTAAAAAAATAAAACTGCCATGTTAATTTAAATATTTCTTAAAGAACGTTAAACAAAATCCAGTAGCTATATATCGAGTGTTGCAAAACGTCAGGTTGCTTTGTTGCAGGTGTATAGTAGCTACCTGTAGGCCATCTCGGAGTCCTGGCGTTCGTGTTTCCGTTTGTGACTGAATAGTTGTCCACTACTATGCAGCACATAGCTGCAGCCGGGTCGGATGCAGTGGATATGATTACAGACACGACTAAAGCGACACGATTCATACGGGCACGGCTCTTGTTTCATAAACTTCTTGAAACCGTCCCGTGAGAGTTGCTCATCTTTAATATGGTATGTCTTGTGTTTTTCTGGAATAAAAAAAAAATAGAAGACTGCTCTTAATCTCGACCTTTTTTTTTTTTAAACAAAAATAAATTTTAAAGTATCGTTTTCACCCTATTTATTTATTTATTTTTTTGGTTAAGTGGTTTTTAAGACAAACATCACTTTGGTTGGGAAGGGAACCTATGCTTGTTGGATTATGATATGATTGGGTGTGACTATAATCAGAAAATATTGATATATAAGGAAGATTTCAAATCAGCCAAAGCAATTACGCCTGCCAGTTATGCAACCAAAAAGACATGAATTAAGGGGGAGTAGGAGCGAAGCTGTTACGAATGTTTTTGCGGATAAGATGGCGTTATCTGTCTTAAAAAGTAAGCCAAAAAAAAAAAAACAACTATTACGAAAATTTGCCAAGAGATGTCAGAATGGTAGCTTATAATCTTTTGTATTTGGTTGATTTTCATTGATCTTTTAACAATGAATACTTTATAAATGTTATTATATATCATTTATAAAAGCATAAAAGTATATAATTATAGGCCAGATTTAGGCTAATAGGGGATCTGATAATACCGGCTGTTAGACTAGCCTGCCATCTTTTGTAAGAGTGCTGAAATATTTGACAGTTGATTTTTAAATAAATCATCTAAACTTAAATTTTTCTTAATTAAAATGGGATTAATAATAGGCTAAATATTAAATTCATTTTTAAATTTTAAAAAAATTTAAAATTATCGTAATAGTTTGTTTTTCTGTATTTGCTTGATAACAAAACAATTAATTTTTATAATTTTTTAATAAGTCATTTAAAAAATTATAAATTTCTGCTACAATAATCCCTTATGAATTTAATTCATTAAAGAAAAAATTGAAGTTTTACATATTTTATTTAAGTAGAGGGGGGGGGGGGATGTAATCAAATATTATTCCGCTGATATTAACTAGAATTTTTTATTCCAATTCCTAGTGGGGGTAATTTTTTATTTAAAAAATTTAAAAAAAGCCATCCTTCATGAAATTCACACTAAAATAGATCAATTTTGGAGGAAGCAAACTTGTTTCCTTCATCTCAGGGCCAAATAAAATAGATACACTTAATTTTTTTTGTCAAATAAAATTGGTAAAAATACAAAACACACCGGAGGGCTTTTTTTAATAACTACTAAAAAAAAAAAATATGAGAAAAATTTACAAATCTCAAGTTAATTTGTTCTTAGTGTGACAGACAAACAAAGAAACGTCTATATTATTAAAATAAAAAAAAAAACGGTTTCCGGTTTAGTAATACTAGTAGCATTATCACAAATTATAATAAATAAAAAAAAAATCCAAATTCAAATTTATTATATAATGATCAAAGTCGTAAATTTGGAACGTCAAAGCATTTTTATTCAATTAATTCACCAGGTTAAAAAGGAAAAGGGGTGGTCTTAAAGTGTCTGCTGTCTGCGAAGGTTCAAACCTGGTCAAGACAGATAATTATTAGTCTAAGATATCATCTTGAAATAAATTTCCTATCTGACAAGTCCTTGAGCAGAAACTTTCAATTCAATAAAAATTTATTTAAATTAAATTTTTATTTGATTTCAAGAAAAACATAATTCAAATTATAATTCGTTTTTTTTTTTTAATTATCGTCAAGTTGACTCATATTTTAAGAGAGTCCTGTGAAAAGGTTTTTTACGATTTTGTCCAAATAATGCAACTTCGCGTGACAGAAAGTACTATACGGGAGAATTATTGTTGTGATTCTTTGTTGATACAAAAATACAAAGTGTCATTAAAGTTTGTCGAGTGAATATCTAAAAAATTCCTAAAATTATAATCCTTAATTAAAGAATTTCAAAATATTCCGGTTAAAACTAGAATAAAAAAAAAAATTTAATAATTAAAATTCTAGATCCTCTCAAATTTGTTATTTTCTAATTTAATCGATCAGATAAACAGATGAAATCGTATATTTTTTTTATTTTTATTTACGAGCATACATAAATTACAGCTCATTCACACCGACAAAACCAATTTTCAAATCAATATGTGATATAATATTTATAATTGCTTAAAAAAAAAACGGATTTAATAATTAAAGTTGTAGGAATGGAATTTTTTTTTAATTTCTTGGATCCAAAACTTGTAATTTGCCATTCGACTATTTTATCCACAACAATTTATTTTGATTTAGTAATTTATTTCTAAGTAGAAAACTTGAATGGACGTCAGGACTTATAAATTAACAATAAAATGTTCTAATTTTCTATAGATAGAGTGAGATGCGTTGAATATAGAAAATTAAAACATTTTATTGTTAATTTATAGGTCCTGTCGATGATACAATATCGAAACTGAAAATTTTGTGACCTAAAATCATTAATAAAAAATATTTAAAAATTTTTTTTTTAAATCCATCCGTGTTGGTCAAAATCTTTAATTTATTTCTATTAAATAATAATTTTGCTCTTGATCTATGATGGGAAGACATCGATCGCTTCCCGGATCTAACCGAGAAAAATGTATTTAAATTTGATTTGGCTACGAATCATTTGAAATAAATAGAGATGTGATCTAAATGGCCTAAAATACCTTAAAACACATAAAAAGAAAAAAAAATAGAAATGCCTGAACCCCAAATTGATATATTAATTACAACGGTTATCGTCAAAGTCTTAAATGGCCTGAGTTGCCGAAAAGACTGTGTGAATGTGTGTGTGAGTGTGCATGAGAAAAAAGTGTGAATGTTTAAAAAAAAAAAAAAAAAAAAATTAGTTTTTCTAATTTGTCATAAAATAAAAAAATCTGGTGTGACTGCGCAGCACACAACTTTCTCTTACCTTCGGTAATCGAAAGTTGTGTTCTGTGCTGTCACACCAGATTTTTTGTGTCGACATGTATTTAGTTTCCGAAGTACGGAGATTCGATTTTCAGATGTAAAATTTATAAGTATGGGAAAATATTTATATTTTGTTACCATGGCAACCATTTCTCCTATCTTTTCTATGGAGAACAAGAGTAAAGTGGTCTTCAGAAGATTTCAATCACAAAATGAGAATATACATTTTAAAGAGAATCTAAAAAATAATTGATTTTTGAATTTAAAAAAAAATCGTTGGAGCAAATTTTGAGAAAATCGAAAAAAACTGAAAAAGTGCATCAGTAAAGTACTAGTACTCTTTGGCCGATTTTGTTCAAAAGCTTCGTGTCCGTCCCATGGGGGTGCCTAACTTAAATATAAAATTTCAACCTCCTAGCTCTTTTCGTTCTTGAGATATTGCACACCCACCACCCACACCACAGACAGACCATGTCGCGAAAACCACTTTTGGATTCAGGGGACCTCAAAACGTGAAGATCCATCAAAATCTCGACATCGAATTTTTGACATGAATCCAATATTTTCTCTATATATATTACATATATACATAGGTAAGAGAAATAAAAATTATATTAAGGCCCTCGGGCCTTGGTGTGGTTGCTAGCGTGCTGGGTCGCGAGCTCGTACCCCAGGAATTTGGATACCAAATGGCTATATTAATAAAATATGAGTAAAAAGTCTAAGGCCTAAGTTGCCGAAAAGTCTGTGTGTGAGTGTGAGTGGGGAAAAAATGTGAGTGTAAAAAAAACAACCAAAAATGTCGAAAAAAATAGGCATGACCCAGTAGCTACTTTTTTCGATTAATAATATTAATTATATGTATTGTCTTAACGTGCCATCTAATTTATTATTTAATTTCTAAATAATAATAAAAAAAAACTCCATCATTTGTAATATGAGATAAAAGTTTGGTTGAAATTGAATCTGGTGTTATTGACTCACCCATATCAGCCTTATTCTTGAAGGTGTACTTGCAGTTGTCCCTTCGACAATGGAAGTGAGTGGTTCTTTGTCCCAAAAAGGCACAATGACTTGCGCCACACTCCTCCGTTGCCCGGAACCTCTGGAATCCTTCTTGAATGATGGCTGTATCTTTCCGATGATAGTTGGCATGCATCTGCACGTCCGATGTGCTGATGTATACCTTGTCGCATTTCGCCTGGAAAAGAAAATAAAACAAACCCTTTTATGTTGAGACATCAAAGAAGAATTATAGCCCGCGAAAAGGCTTTATCTTATGAGACACATTGTTGAGATATGGAGAAAAGAGGAAGAAATAATTAGATATAAAAATTTTTTCGAGTTTTTATAAAAAGTATAAATTCTGCTGTCCTTTCAACCGAAGCGTGCGTTTTGAAACGTTTAGTGCATAACCAATTACGGACTAATTAAAATTACATATTGTAATTTATGATAAATTTTTTTATCTAAAGGTTCAGATATTAGATATAAATTTATAAACCTTTCTTTATAATTAAGACAAATATGAGATATTTTTATAATTTAAGAGAGGGGATTTAACTTTACTGTATTAAAAGAGAAGAACATTTAAGATAAATAATTAGTTTAATTTTTTAAACATTGAATCAAGCAAAAAAAAAAAAAATACTGTTATTTAAGATACTAGGAGCGGAGGCTAACGGCCAGAAAAATAAAGGAAAAAAAAGATACCAGGAGGGGGGGGGTCTATTTGATTTTTTTGGTGGGGGGCGAAATCATAATTAAACATTTTCCTCCCACCCAAAAAGATACATATATTTTGTTCAAAAGACTCAAAGACAAAAATTCCATGAAATTTTTTTTTTAAATATATATTTCTACAGGACCTCACAAAAGTGAAGGTTTCTTCAATTTTTTAAAACGTAGCCTATATATTTCTTTTTTCCGCCGAGGGGGTATTTTGAAAATTTCTGGAGGGGGGGTATCTTATATACGCCCCTGAAATAAACAAACCTAATTGTGATTGAGAATGAATTTTATTATAAACTTTGAGAAATTCAAAATTCTTAAAGATAGAGATAGATATACGATAAAATGAGTGAAATAAATTCCAATTCTGTTATTATAATCTGAAAATTGTTGAATTCTAAAATTATGATTTCAGATTTTAGAGCAGGCATTTTTAAGCCGCGACCCCTTCTCTAGTGGGTGAAGGGTTGTCGATTTTCAGGGGAGTCGCGTCATTAAAAAGTTTAAGAAGCAGTGTTTCTTAAACTTTTTGAAGTCGCGGCACCCTTGGAACCCAAGTCCATATCTAATTCAGACAAGAGGATACAAAACCATTTTAAATACAATAATATTTTCTAAATTTTAGAATTATAATCCAAGTATTTGAACTTATTTAACAATAATAATTTATTTGTTACATTTTTGACTCTCTGCGGCCTCCCTTCGGGTTATCCATGGCCCCCTAGGGGGGCACTATTTTAGAGCGTACTGCTAAAGCTTACCAGTTAAAGCCTGATGTAAGAAAAGTGGTTTTCGTTTTTTGATTTAAAAAATTCAAAGTATTCAGAAGTTCTTTGCGGTATATACTGTAACTTCCTAGCATTCCCAAAATATTTTAAGAATTCAAAAATTGATATATTAGTCAATAGGTGGACCAGTGAATGTCAGACAATTAAAAGTCACCGGTTTTAGACCAGTGACAAATAAACAAGGATGTTGTTTTGTGAATTGAAAAATTATCCAAATTGAAAAACAGGCTTTAAAAAAAAAATATTACTCTTTAAAACAAAAATGAAAGATTTTTAGATAAAATAAGCTAATAAAATAAAGAAATATCTCTTAGTGAAAAAAAGGATAGCTTTTTATTATAAAAAGAAACCTCTATTATAAATCTTTCGTTAAAATTAATTTTCTTTTTTTTCTATCAGGAGTGGATCTAAAAAATGTCTGGAATTGTTTTTTTTTCTAAAACTGGAAAAATATCCTTCGAGCCTAGCCTTTTGTGTGTGTTTTTATTTTATAATTTCAGTTCTCTCACTGACAATGTAATTAATAAGTTGCTAAATGGTGATTTTTCCGATTAATTGACTCTAGAAACGGCTTGAGCAAACAAAATAAGGTTATTAATAAAAAATAAATTCATAATCGATTTATTGCAGATGCGCACAAAATGCGTGACTGCATCAGAGGTCGTTTTCCAGGTTCGGTTCTCAATTAGATAAAAAAAAAATAATTATAGGAGAAATGGATTCCAAATAAGCCACAAAATACACGTTAGGATAATCATTTTTGATTTGATTTTATCTTTATAAATTATTTCTTCTTTTTTTGGAATCTTTTTTTTCGGTAGAGTAGTAAAAGTCAATTTTACTTACGTTTACAATAAAATAAATCATTAAAACGTATAAAATTTATTTTATTTTTTGCCCAAAAAGAATATTCATTTTTTTTTTATTCTCTACCCAAATTATAATTCGTTCTAATCATTAGAAACTGGAATGTAAATAATAAAATTATTTTCCTAGCTGGATTTTACTTTTATTAGTTGCTTTTTTTTACCTGCTTTTTTTCTTTGGTAGTAAATAAAAGCACAAATTAAAAAAAAAAAAAAAACATCCATTTATTGCTTAGTCGACTTGAAATTAGTCGTTTTACGGAAATGGGTTGATTTCAACTTTTAAGAAATTCTTCTTAATTACATACCTTAAAGTCCTAAAAGCTTTATTTATTAAGGTATCTGTCCCATAAAACAGCTCATAAATTCTTTCATGATTTCACCTAGTTAAAAAATTAAATTAAGACCTTAAACAAAATACTCGATCTCTTTTGGGTGACGCCAAATATAATAAAAACTGAGTACTAAAAAAAAATAAATAATTAAATTATACTATTAAATATTATCTGCTAATTAAAATATATTACAGTGTGATAAAAAATATTTACTCACTTTAGAGTGAGACTTAAACTCGGATATATGCGTTCAATAAACCCTTAAAAAAACACCGAACCTGGTTTTAATTAAATACATTTAAATGCATTATGTTGCCGTTTTTCCCTTGTTTTTTTTTATGTCTCTATTTTTTTTATTTAATATTAATACCTTCTTATTATTTAGATTTTATTTCACAGCGAATTTAAATATAAATGGGAGAACATTAAATTTGTAATAGAATCATTAATCAAGAAAAAATAGAAACTTGTCTAATTTTCAAAAAGATGGCAAAATTTGATTTAAAATATAATTATTTTAATATTACTAAGATAAAGAAATTGTTCCGGGTGAGTGATATTTAAGAAATTGTTTGAAAATAGACAACCCGCTCAACAGGCAAGCATTTATGGTTGCTTCTTTTAAGTGTGAGGGTCGCGCATGCGCACTGATTTAAATAAACAGACTAATTTCCTCAAAAGTACTTTATTTTTAAATTAATAATTTTTTCAAAGAAACTTTGGCTAAATATTTCACAGAAAATTCCACATTTTCCCCTTAGCCGAAAGGATTATAAGAATTGCAGATTGTGATTATTGATAAAATAAGAAAATTATGTTAAATCAAATTCTAATTTATAAAATAAACAAAATTATATTTAAAATTGCATTTTGACAAGAAAATTAAGATAATATTTACTAAATGGTTGATTGAGTGGCATAATAAAGATTCTAAAATTTACGGCAGGTGATTCTTGGCAAAAAAACAGCCAATAATTTCTAAATTTTTGATATGCTAAAAATAAAAGAATGACAGCTAAATATTTTTATCTATTAGGTCCTCTATGGTGACGTTTCGGTCTAGGTTAAGAATATCTTCAGAGCCTGCAGGCTGTCAATATAGGCACATCATTGAGGCATTAATTACGAATGTATATGTATTGACAGCCCTCAAGCTCTGAAGATGAGTCTTAACCAACACCGAAACGTCAGCATAGAGGGCCTAATAAATGAAAAATATTTAGCTTGTATTCGCTTTATATATAGTACTGATGATTGATTATCCAGCTATAAAATCCCCATCTTGTAATATCTATTTTTTTTTTTTTTAATAATAGACGAATGAAACAAGAAAAAAAAAGTTTTATCAATAGTAAAATTTAAATTAAATATTATATAGGAACAGCCACAGGAGTAAATTTTTAATTTAAATTAAATATTTCATTCCACCGGAATATTTTGTATAGAGCAAATCTTCAAATTAATTTTTTTTAAAAGAATTTAATTGAATCGCTTTTTAAACTGTATGATTATGCGGAATAATTTTCCGTTAAAGGAACCAAATTTTGAAGGTAATCGTCTAATTTAAATTACTAAAAGATAATTATGTTGTGTAGGCAAGTAAAAATTAATTTATATAAATTTAGGAAAAAAAAATGATAACTGAAAATGGAAAAAAAATTATAAACAGTTACTTCTTTTATTATGATGAAGATTAATTTGGGATCTTTTATAATATTAATATGTTAAGAACATACTAAACAGTTATGCTATAATAAATAAAAGGTAAAAATATTTTTTTTTTTTAATGAACAATGAATTTAGTTTAAGCTCGCAAATTTATTTATTATTCCTCGGACCAACACCTGAATACAATCGAAAAAGTTTTGGCGTTTAATTTATAACTTGAAAATAATTATAATTCATAATTCTTGTTTTTTATCAATGTACTAAAAAAAAAATATTTAAATTCAAATGCAATCTTATCTATTACGAGATTTCATTTAAAACGACGAGAATAAGTGATTAGGAGTGAAATTATCAGATGTAATTAACACGGTAAGAAAGGCGAGATGGTAAACAAAGTATTGTTTATTACTTATTACAGAAATATTTAACCTAGAGCGTTTTTAATTCTTTTTTTTTTATTTCATAATGAAAGAGTAATTTTTTGGATTCAAAAATTCAATAATTCAGGAGATGGAATTGTGAAGAAATTCTAAAGTTTTGAAGAAATAAAGTGGCTGTAGTATTTAAACAATATTGTTGAAATTTTATAGATTAAAAACTATCAGAGGAAAGAAATGAATTCATCTTAGGAAGTGATAAATGATAAAGATGATAATTTCACAATATCCTTTTTTTATTAAACAAATATAGACTATTATAGTATTTTTAATAATTTTATTTTTAAAATTTTATCTTAGAATCGTTTATGATATTGTATTTTATCATTTTAGTGCATGTTAGTTAGGTCTTTGAGTATTTTTTAACATATTATGCCAATCGTAGCTGAAAGCTAGACAACCCAAATGACTAATATGCTGCATTTTCGATTAAATTTTCCAAGCTTGAATATCTAGTTATTAGGAACCGACCGAAGTTTCGGTTATAGTTCCGGCCAAAAATCCTGGTTTCGGCCATAAACCAGCCGAAACTTCGCACTAAAGGTCAAATGATTTTCGCAACAAGGAAAAATGGAGTGACTGAGTGAGCCATGAGGGAAAACTTACTAAAAAAAAGAAAAAAAAGGTAAAAAAGGTAAAATGATATGAATTTTGTATGGGAAATTTGAAGAAAAAGTTTAAAACAAGTTTCGGTTACGGTTTTGGCCGAAACTAAAATTGAAGGTAAAATTCGGTTTCGGTCGGACCCTACTAGTTATTATCTCCCAAAAAAATAATTAACTTATGAAAGTGAAAAGGATTAGTTTCCATAAAAGATTATTTCCAAACAAATGAATTGACTACTTCAAATAAATAGGGTCGGAGTCTAAATGGCCTCAGGTGCCGAAAAAACCCTTAAATGAAAATACGAATGCGTTTGTTTGTTCATAGTTTATATAATTTATTAGAGATAATGGGGCCTCAGAGATCTAAAAAATTATTAGCTCACAAAAATTTTCAGCTCTTTTTGTTTCATGGTTATGTTTTTAATATCAATTTTTTTTCATGTTTTTTTTTTTTTTATCTTTTTAAATTTCTCAAAAGATAGGCCTACTATTAATAATTTTTTCGACCTTTATTAAAAGCTATCATTTGAAAAAAAAAAATATACCTTGGGCCAATAATTTTATTTTAATCCCATTCATAATGCCTACATATATGAAGAAAAATGGATAAATTAGTCACTCACTAAACATGTCATATAATCAGTCGTAGCCCAAGAGGAGAGGGAGATAAAAACATGCATAATAATCGTGCAAAAATTAGAGGTTATCAACAGGAAAAGATGATTTTCCATAATTATTATAAAAATGTATGCAGATGAAATACCAAATAAGTTCTAAGAAAAAAAAAAAATAAATAAAAAATAAAATTGTCAATGACGAGGAGTTTTGCTTTTTTGATGATTGTAGCAGAAGATCTAAGGCCAAAGGCACTCCAATTGAGCAAAAATGCTCTTGGACAAAACGTTTTTAACTAATGCTTTTCTATGGGTCAACGCACACCGAGGAGGCAAAACATAATTGAGCATGATTCGACATCATTGAACAAAATGTTTTGTCATTAAGCGTTTTTGCTCAATGGTTGAACATTTTGTCCAATGTCAACGCACACCGATTGAGCAAAACTCTCAATGACAAAACATTTTGCTCAATTCCAACGCACGCCGATTGAGCAAAACGCTCAATGGCAAAACATTTTGCCTAATCGGTGTGCGTTGACATTGAGCAAAACGTTTTCCTCTTGGACAAAATATTTTGTCCTAGAGCCTTTTGCTCAATTGTTCTGCGTTCAGCCTAAGGTACCCCTTTTTTGAACGAAATTAGGATATGAATCACAGAGACAAAGATTTGGTCGTATGTCAAGAAATAAAATAAATTATTGATCATCCAATATGTTTGAACAGACTGTCAATTGATGTTTTGACAAGTTAATAGAGAGTCTCTTCTTCTTGTGACACGACTCATGCATTTCACCGATGCATTCAAAGGACTATTGGTTTTTTTGAAGGCAATCAAGGTGTGAAACGCCGGAAGAAGTGTCGCATTGTCTATATGTATATACTAGTGTCGTCGGGCATGCAAATGTCCGATGTGTTTGCACCTGCTCGTTGCTTTGCCGCCTGCCTGCCTGCCTGCCTGGTTACCTATCTTGCTCTCTTATAGGAAATAGAATGTAACCAGGCTGTTGACAAGCCTGGGGCGCCAACGCACAACCGGACTAACGGATCCCCAACTCAAATGACGACGACGAACAAAGGAAAAAATACACAAAAGACCTGTCATTAATGTATCTTGCAAAAAAATATAATGTGTATATATTCCTCATTCGGAGTCTATAATTATTAGATGAAACTTCAACGCGACAAGTATTTGGAAATTAACTCACGTATCAACAAAAAAAAAAAAAATTTAAAGTTTTTATCATCAGTTGCATAATTAATAGACAATTTTTTTTTTTTTGTTAAAGTCATATTTATTGTATTTTAATTACAAATAACATTAAAATTTTACATGATGTTTCGAATACTATCTCGATCCGCCATCAGTTTGTTGCAAGATACTTAATGTGTGTTCTAACTTAAATTGATGACGCTGATATTATTCAAAAGGTTATGTAGAAGACTTTGAAAAATGTTTTACTTAAACACTTGTGTATATTTTAATTTTTAAAGAAGGTGACAGCGAATTTGAATTTTTAAGTTTAAACAGCGTTCTATGAGTTCAAATTCAAGGCTGGGAGTATTTATAATTCTATATGCCTCAATGATCTCTAATATTAAATTATAACTACAAAAAAAATTATAATTTCTTATTTTTGCCTAAAAAATTACTATAGGCCTAAATAATTAAAATTATTTCAGTTAAAATAAAAGAAAATGAAAGTGAAAAATAGGTAAAATAAAAAGGCAAATTTTAGACAAGAAAGATTATCCTTACCAAAATAAATTGAATTATAAGCAAAAAACAATAATTAATTTTTGCTTGTTTTTTTTTCTAATTTTTACAATTATTAAGGAATAGGCAATTCAATTTAATTTTTTTAGAGTATTTTTATCAATTCAATAAGATCCGTTATGTGTTGTATTTTAGGGTATAAAAAATTTGGATATTTTATAGGGGCCTATTTAGGCATTATTGGGCGGAATATATTGAAATCAGGTAAACAACTTTAGAATAGGCAATTGTAGTGAAAATAGAGTCATGAATGAAGTTTCTATTTAAGTTCAAAAGGAATTAGAGAACAAAAAAAGGCAAAATTAATGATTAACATTCAATTGTATAGTATATAAAGAAAAATTATTCAACCATCCCCCGTAAAAGACAAGACAAATTACACATTCCATTCTCAAAATTCTTTTTTTCGCTCTGTCAAATTATACCATGAAAGACGTTTAAAGATTTAAGAGGTCTCAAGAGTTAAAGAATTTTTCAAAAAAAAAAAAAAAAAACTATTGTAACGTAAATAACAGGAAATTTTAAAAAAATCAAATCCCCTGTTCGTAAAATCTCTCCATTCATTAGTGACATCTAGAGAGGAAGAGACGAACGCTCTCTTTCTGACACCATTCAGACTAAATTCATCATTTATCTTATTTCATTGAGTTCTGGCAAAGGAATCTTTTTTCTTAATTTTTTTTTTTTTTTTTACATCCCAAGTCATTTAAAATGAAAACATTCAACAGAACATACGCAAGAAAATATTTATCTATTTATATAACTGATATTTATTAAGCTCTTTCACATATGTAACTTAATATTAATTTTTTTATTTATTAGTATTCCATCTTTTTAATTATTTTTGAGTATATTGCTTCTAACAAACATATGACGATAAATTAAAAAGAAACAGATTTTGTTTTAAACGAAATTTTAGTATGAGTTATAGGCTAATGGAAAATTAAAATAAAATTTTCAATTCAAAATTATTATTATTTTTTTTATCAAAAAACATGGGGGAGGCTACCTTCTTTTGATTAGAGGGCCTATTTCAAAAAATAAGGGATGATGATTAAAATTATATCAATTATAAGGTGCAATCAAAAAGTTATTCAAACTTGAAAATTACAAATAAATTTAATTTATCAATAATAGGCATAAATAAAAATTTTAGTAATCAGTTATTTAATCTTCAGTTAAAAATTTAGAGTATTTTCATGAGATTTGTACTTTTTTTCGGCATCTGAGACTACTTAGAACGCATCTATATTTCTAAATTAATTGTTAACCAATATATAATATAAAATTTTCATTAACTTGGGCGGGAAGTGAACTCCCTGCCCAGAGTTGTGTTTGTACCTATTTGTACAAAATAAAATAAAAGCCAAAAATTGCAACTACGCTTGCGCAATGTTATCTGGGATCAGTGCTTTCACTGTCAGATTATATAGGCACAACTGTTCAGGATTTTTTTTATAATTATATAAAAATTTTTTTTAACTAATAATAGCAAATATGAAATATTGACGTCGTATTTGAGTTTTATTAATAATAAAAAATAGATGTAAATAGCTTAGAAAATCTCTACTCTAGATCCTTAGCACAAGAAGCGAGACCTGCATCTCTGCACTTCGTGAGTAACTTATATATTGAAACTTGTCGTAGACTTTAGTCTGGAAAAGCTTAAAGCTTAAAAAATTGTAACTTATTCTGAAAAATTAATATTTTTTCTACTAAAATTTATTTTTTATTCTCGGACCAAATTTTATGCTAATTACTATAATAATTAAGAAAAAAAGTAGAAATCTCACTAAAATAGCCAATGAAGTTTTTAACTGAAGATTTCATAAGAACTTTTGAGTATAGTATCATTATTATTATATTATCTATATTTACATGTAAGAATAATAGTAAACACAATAATAATTACTCACTATGTTTTAATTTTCACGCCAAAAAAGTACTAAAGTGGGTCCAAATCTAATATGGGGATTTATAGCTCTATATGTCGCCAGCGAAGTTTTGATGCATTTCCCTCATTTGAGTTGGCCACCCCTCCTAGACTAAAATTATGTCTTTGATTATGAGCGTAATTTTCAAGTTAGATATAAAATAACTTAAAAATTTTTTACACCTATCCATTTTTTAGTTCTCTGGGATTTCCGGTGAATTATAATAATTCATAATTCTTGGTTGGGATAGAGAGATAAAAGTACGTAACAAAAAAAAAAAAATTAAATTAAAAAAAAAACATGTGTAAATATACATTTTTTTGTTACTATCCTGAACTCATAATAAACAATTAGGTCCGAAGCCCCCATTAGATCTCGATTACATGGGATATTAGTGAACATGATTAGCCTTAGGAATTACAGTAGCTTTTCAACACTCGAAGCGGACGAACCTGACTGACATGACAGACCCGAGAGAGGCAGATGGCCCTTGATAACAGGTTACCCACGAAATCGGGTTTGATTTGCATTCAATAAAAAAAACAAAAAAATAAAATAAAAAAAAAAAACTTAATCAAGTTGTCAATAATCGCGATATTTTTTTACGACCTATTGCCAGAATCTAGACATCTATTTAAAAAAAAAAATGTATGTATGTAAACTTGTAAATTTTATCTCTACGAGTTAATTGAATATAATGTTGAATTTTCAATTAGCAATCAAATATTGTTACTTTGAATGAATGTGATTAATATATCAATAAATATAATTAAAAAAAAAGACAGAATGAATAAATTGATGGAAAAAGTGAACTTTTATATTACAATATTTAATTATTATAGCCTAACAAGTTGATTTAAAAAAAAAACGCCTAAATAATAATTGAATTCTCAATGTTCTTCTAAAATAAAAAATAAAATATATATCAAAAGGTTATAACACAAAGGGAGACTGAACATACTAAACCTTGAAAGATATATACAAAAATAAATAAATAAATGAGATAAAAAAATTAGTGTTGGTGGAATAATTAAAGTAAATATTTTTTTTTAACCAGAAAAAAATAAGGTAACAAATCTACGACTGAAATAAGTCGAAAAGTTCTTCGAATTTAATTTCAATAAATTGGTCCGAAAGCTTTCTTTTATTTCCATCGTTATACATTAATATTAATAGCGATTACATTAGAAAGAAATTCAAACTTAAATGATTTTACTAGTCTTGAATTTCTAAAATTTCTATTCAAAATATTAATTTTTGATATTTATTTAAGTTGCCGATCATCGAAATTTAGGCCTATTGCTAAAAAAATTGTATTAGCCTTGATAATTTGGAATTTTTTATTGGGTCACTTATTATAAAAAAAATTACCAAACAAACCGCCATTAATTTTCTTTCATTATATACTATGATGAAATTTTGAAAATGCCAAAAACGATAAGAATAGTTTCTCAAGATATGAACAAAAAAAAAAAAAAAAAAAAACGCTTTTCTAAATAGTACAGTTATTATTTTAAAATGAAAACTTTTTATTAAATGCTCTAATTTATATTCATAAATAATTTATAAATTTAAAAGATAAGATAGAGATAAAACCGGTTAAAGAGAACAATGCAACAACTTGAATATTACAAATCATCAATCCAATCTTTTATCTACAAAATTACTTTCAAAAAAAAAAAAAAAAAAAAATTGTTAAAAAATTGCTATTAGAGTGTGTTTTCGAAAAGAGATTTCTCATAGTCTGATTCTTATTTTTTTTACAACCCTTTTTTAATTCAAATAACTTCCTTTATTTTAACAGAATTGAACTCCGAATAAGAGAAATTTTACATTTATATCAGTCGAAGTTTGTAAATTTTGTCAAATCAAAGGGAAACCTTAAAATTGGAAGATTTATTCTGATGATAGTACTCACTTTGATGCAGTGGTAGTGTGTCTGTTTCCGATTATGCGTACACCCCGGATACCGGTCCGAACAGTCATCCATTGGCGAATACCTCATGAAGCCGTGTTGTAATGATTCATCTCGTTTTTTATGCCACTTAAAGTGGCGGATCATCTCCTCTTTTTTGACGAAAACCCTGCTGTTGCAGTCTAGGCAGTGGAAGTGTTCCCTAAGGACAGAAAGAAACAAATACCGATTGCATTAGGGAGAGAGATAAATCTCAGAATAAGGGGAAACGGAAAATACGTACTTTATCTTTAAGGAAAACAACTAATAAGCTTCTAATCAATTTTCATTTTAGTTTTAAAAGTTAGAATGATTAAAAAAAGGGTTGTTTGTTTATGTTATTTCATATTTAGAATTATTTTTCTTCTTAAACAGTTTGATTAATATTTATTCGTCCTTCGTCAACGAAAGTCATTTTTGTTATTCAAAAACAAGCCGTCTTACAAAAAGAGTCCGTGATTATGGAGAAGTTCCAGCCTGGTATTTAATCAATATTAATATTTTCACTTAGTGTATTTTTAATAGAATAGACACGAAAAAAAAAAATCATGTTCTTTCTTGCTCAAAATAAAAACCACAATGATCACACTGAACAAATCGAATTTTTAAAATATTTTATTTTATTTAATATAAAGCATGAAACAACAAACGAATTTAATAAAATTATTATATTTTTAATGAACAAATTTTCACTATCTTCCCTCCCTCCGACTCTCATTTATTTAAAAAATTAAATTTTGAATGAATGAAATTATAATGATTATAAAACAATTTAATCTCTTACGATCAATTTTTCTACATATAAAATTATAAATATCCCTGGTCGATATACTGTATATCATAATAAATATTGGCCTATGTATTGTTTAAAGTCTATGTGTAGGCCTATATCCTCTAAGATGACAAGAAGACAAATACAAAATTCGTTTATTTATATGGAAATAATTAAATACCGAAAATGATTATATTCAAATAGCCGAATAGGGTACTGTGGGATAGGGCAAGTCGAGTACAAATTGGCAGATCCGTGGTTCGAATCCCGGTTTTCGGCTTTTTGAAATATTAATTATATGAAATTTCTTGACGACCCCAAACGCCACATATGGAATTTCTTATTTATTAATTAAATAGAGCATCTTAAAAATATTTTAAATACGAGGCTGTAAAATTTATCAAAATATTTAAATATTTGTTAAAAAAAAAAATTAGATTATTAATATAAGACTAATTCAAAAGAGTTGGTTTTGTCAAAAGATCAGAATGTGTCCGAAATGTTGCCAAAATATATTTATAAAACAACAAATTTAAGAAAAAAAAAAAAACTAGTCATTAATAAATCAAATTAAGTATATTAATTTATATTACTTTTTTTTGTGGAGTTCATAAATCATTTCAAATTTATTAATTAATAAATTTTTTTTTTTTTTTTTTTTTTTTTATTCTCGAATTCGAACTATAACCTCTAAATCAAAAAAAAAAAAATTGTTATTTGAAGGATTATACTTTTAAGAAGGGATTTCAGCATTCAGTGATATAAAATATTCAGAAAATATCAGTGTGATTGTACTAGTACTTTGTAATTAAAATTCATAAAAATTTTTAAGATTTTGTTTTTATATTCTTTCCCTTCATTTAGGATTGAGAATAATTTTGTATATAAACGTTTTAACATTAGAGGCACTTTAGATCCCATTAGTAATTGAATGTAAAGATATCTTGCGCTTAAAAAAAGGGTGTCTTTCGAGTAGCAGCTGCTTTCTAAAAAAAATCATTTATCTTTGTTGAGATTTAAATAAAGAAAAAAATAATGCAAAAAAAAAAAAAAATTGAGGGACTATAAAAAAAAAATAAGAAGGGGGAAGGGAAGTTTTCAACTTTTAAAAAGAAACTTTTAAAACGTAACAAAAAAAAAAAAAAAAATACAAGCCTAAATGGTTGAACGCAAATTCTTTAATAATAAAATAACATGAGTTCTCGCTATCTTTAATAATACAAATTTTCAGGGCCGGGGGTTCTTTTTTTTTTTCGTGTTTTGGCCCCGGCGCCGAAGGCCCCGGGGGGTGGCCGGGTTGCCGGGCCGGCCGGGGCTCGGGGCCTTTCTTCCTTCGGTCGGGGCTTCCTTTTGGCTTGTTCCGGGTGTGTGGTTTTGTCTCCCTTTCCCTTCTTTCTTGGGGGCGGTTTCTCAATGTTTTTGGTTTTGTGTTAAAATGGTGGAATAAATCTTTTGGTTTTGTTCGCCCTCTTTATTTCCCCCCTTCCCCCCCCCCCCCCCCCCTTTTTGGTTCGGGTCCCTTCGCTCTTTTGTTTTTCCTTTCTTTTTTTTTTTTTGTTTTCTGTTCGGGTGGGTTGGGTGGTCGTTGGTTCCTTTGGTTGTTCCCCGTCCCCTTTCTCTCCCTTTTGTTCTTTCTCTTCTTGTCCCCAATTTATTTTACCGGTTTCTTTGCGTTCGGGGGGGGGGGGGAAAAGGGATGTTTAAAAAAAAAAAAAAAACCTTCTTCCCGAACCACGTATTCAAAGAACTAGAACTTTTGAAAACATAAAATATTTATATTGTTTTTAAAAAAAATTTTTTGTAAATTTTATAATTTTTGTTTTTTTTTTTTTTTTTTTTTTTTTTTAAAAAAAATTTTTTAAATAAAAATATTTTTTGATTTTTTGAAAATTTTATAAATGTGATTTTTATATTTAAATATTTTAAAATATTTTATTATAAAAAATAAAAATTTATTTATAAAAATAAGGAAAAAAATAAATTATAAATTATGATTATAGTTGTTTGGGGAAGGGTGTATTATATTTTGATATAAATTAATTATTGGAAATATAATCCCTACTATTTCAAATACTGTAATTAAAATACATTTTGTATTTTGTATTTCAAATACTTATTTTTGGGTATTTTGTATTTCAAAAACTACTTGGATCACAGTATTTACCTGTAGTATGCCCGGTCTGGGTGAAGGAACAGAGTACGGTTCAATTTTTTATTTTTTTATATTTAATTTTGACTTATTTATAGATGTGAAATAGTTCCAAGAATTTACTGGCGTCAGGCTACTTAGAACAATGTCTACCATTCTAAGTATTTTGTATTTTAAATAGATCAAAAAATACGTATTTTGTATTTCAAATGCCTAAGTTCTAAGTTTTTTGAATTTCAAATACTAATTTTTGAGTCGGCCCGTGCCTGGATATATTATATACAGTAGGCTACGTATATGAGGGGACACAGTACGGTAAGTAAATTATGCATTAACCTATTGTTACAAAAGACAGTCCCTCTGCCTCCTCTGAGAAAAGATAAAAAAAATACCGAAATATTATTTGTAATTTTTGGAACCGCTTAAATTTCTCAATTTTATTTTTTTTTTTATTCTTTTCAATTTATCTCCTTCACACCTGTAGCTAATAACGAAATTCCATATATTCAATTAACGTTTTCTGTTTCATCTAAGGTGTTGAACATATCACATTTTTTCCCTGAAATATGTGTTCTTTCTTAATTAATTTAATTTTTTTTTCTTTCTCTAACAAAAAAAAAAAAAAAAAAAAAAAAACTCGAAGGAAGTTTATATTAGAGAAAGAGAAACAAGAGATCATAATTTAACTCTGAAATCGCAGTTTTTTGATGAAATGGGATTGTTTTGATATCAACTAAAAATGGAAAACGAGTTTTAGGACCATGATGGAGGATGTTAAAAATTTTTATAGCTATTTTAATAGTCAATTAGCATTTGGTACGATTTTTGCAAGGTGTAAGACTTAACTGTAAATAAATGTTAATGGAAATATTGAGTGGGGGGAAGTGGGGGAAAAAAATGCTTTCTAAATAAATATTTATACAGAAATGGGATTTTAATTAAATAAATAAATAAATAAGAATGTCGGGATTAGTTTGTGTCGCTGGTTCTCATCATCAAATGCATTTACAACAAGTGGGAGAGATATGAATTATAAAAATAGCTTGGAACTGATTGGACTTCCTCAAAACAGCTTAAGGCTTGATAGGGACGGGATTTTCCAGATCCCCTACTCTGGTTTCCTCTCAAACGAGACACTCTTAAGAAGGGTACTTATTTCGAGGTGAAAACGTAGGTCTTTATTATTAATAAATACAAATAGCCCTCGGGCCGTGGTGTAGTGGATAGTGTGCTGGCCTTCTACACCAAGAGTCGCGGGTTCGGATATCAGGCAGTCCGATGATTTTATTTAAGCCATTTGGATACCAAATACCTGGATCCCCAATTTAGACCTATATATTAATCAAATACGAGTATCTCTATATTATATAATATGGCCTGAGTTGCCGAAAAGACTGTGTGTATGTGTGTGTGAGTGTGAGTGGGAAAAAAGTGTGTGTGTGAGTTAAAAAATTAATAAATAAATACAAATAAAAAAAAGAAAAAATATGGTTGGAATTAAAGAAAATGGCCTTAAAATATTTCGGCAAACATTCGGTAATGATGAGATATCCTTTTTAAGAAGGGCCAGAGATTAATTGAAATACTTTGGTATATTGTTGTCGAATGAAGGTCAAAATATTGTTGATATTGATTGTTAACAGAGGAAAATAAATATTTTTCCGGGATGAGAAGTAATATTTAAAATCTATTATATATTAGGGGTTCACAAACTTTTCTTTGTTCCCGGCGTCCATAATATATAATATATCCGGGCGCCCCAGGGCAACAAACCTTATGTTACTAATAGTTTTTCTTTATTTCGAATTAAGATGCGCATTGATATATGCATAGTTTGGGAACCCCTGTTATATAGGGCAATATTATACAATCGGATTAAATATCAATATAATAATATGAAATTTTAATTTTGTAAAAAAAAAAATTAATTTTTATCAATAATATTTGAATATTTAAAATGAAAAGAGATAAATTAAAATATTTCCTGTATAATTTGCCAACATTTTTTGCAGGGAGAAACAACACAATTTTTGTATATAAAGATTTAGAAAATTATAAATTTGTATTTTTATATTTGTATAATCAGAACACGATAGTTTGATTTTAAAATATTTTTATTTTGGGACACTCAAAAATTTATGTAGAAGCTTACCTATAGTTCAGGTCCTTGCAGTAGCTGCTGCCGCATTCGATAGCGCTAGAGAATCGTTTGACGTAACGTGAATAATCGACTGTAACGGTAGCAGCAGCAGCCGCTGCTGCTGCTGCAGCTGCAGCTGCAGCAGGACTCGTTCCTAGGGATTTGTTTTGGGCTGAAGAGGGACAACCGCTGCCGCCTCCGTTGATACCTTCCCGAGGCGTTAGTGGTGATGTTCCCCCGCCGGGCATCAACCCACCTGAAACAAGAATCAAAATATTAGAAAATAATTTATTTAAAATCGTATTTAATTTACAATAGCTATAGCCCAGGAGGATTTTCTTTGCAAAATTATCTGAACATGTTCGCAAGATCAGTGATCAAATTTTTTAAATTTAAATAAAAAATCTTAAAATATGAAAATTCTTAATATTCCAAGCGCAAAATCACTATAAACAAAAGGTAACATTTTTTTTTTCTTTTCTCTTTTTTTTTTTTAATGAAGAATCAAGTAATTTCCAACGGCTTAGAAAGAGGAGGACTAATTGGAAGTGCACTCCCTTTAAGTAAACCAAAGAAAAAAAAAATCATTACCAAAATAAAGGAAAAGAGAAGGTGAAATATAAAAAAAAGATGTCTTTAAACCAGTTTTGAATGCTTTCTCAATATTTGGGAAAAAGTAATTTTTTTTTCTAGATCCAGGAGGAGGATAACAATTGAAAATAATTGGAATATTTTCAAAAGAAAATATCTCAATATTAATGAAGGCGTTTAAGGAATTTCAAAATTAAATATAAAATAATCTTTTTTTTTTGTAAGGAATTTTAGTAGTTTAATAAAAGAATTTGAAAAATTTCTAAAAAAATGATTGTTAAAAAATTTTCTAAAAAAATAGTTTGGCTTGAAAATTTTTTTCTTCTTTAAGGGGGAGAAGGAGGGGCCGCCTAAACGTACTCTAAAAAAAACTAGACTATTATAAGGAATTTTTCAATGCGGTTTATTTTTAATTTTTAATGAATTAAATTTACAAGGGATTATTGTAACAGAAAGCTGCAATTTTTTTTATGACTTATTAAAAAATTATGGAAATCAATTTTTTTGTTATTAAGCAAATAGAAAAACAAACCATTACAAAAATTGTATTTTTTTTTTAATTTAAAAATGAACTTATTATTATTATTAATCACATATTAAATGAGAAAAATTTAACTTTAAGTTTAGATGATTTATTTAAAAATTAACTGTCAAATAGTTCAGCACTCTTGCAATAGACTGCAGGCTAATCTAACAGCCGGTATTATCAGATCCCCTATTAGCCTATATCTGGCCTATATTTATATATTTTTATGCTTTTATAAAAGATACATAATATATAAGAACATTTATAAAGTATTCATTATTAAAAGATCAATGAAAATCAACCAAATACATTTAAGACACATAACGCCATCTTATCGGAAAAAACATGGGTAACAGCTTCGCTCCTACTCCCCCTTAATTGTCAAACTACCAAAAACAATTTTGATTTGAAATTGTAATGAATTCTGAAGTTTAAAGTTGTTTTTTCACACACACAAACGGAATATTCTTTAAAATTATGAAGGTATAATTATTAATATTATTATAAATTATTAAAATTTTAATGTATGTATAAATCAAGAAAAAGATAAAGAGAATAAAAGTACGAAATTGTTTTATAACTTGCTTTTTTTGGCATTTCTATTCGTTTATTCAACTTTGAAATAATAAATAAAAAAAAAGAAGTCTAAAGTAAATCAATCCCTTGGAGGAAACTTTTTCAAATCTTAAGTTGTAAATTTGTTTGGTCCGTCATCAGATGGAGAGAAAATTGTATTCCGGGAAACTTGAATTTATACATTCAAGGGTTTTACATAAAAAGAAATTTTTTTAGTTTTATAAAAAAAAAAAAGAAAAAAAAAGATTATTAGTGGAAATAGCTATTTTACATATTTATAATGTTATAATCATTTGGTCATTTTCTGGATAAATATCTAGATAAATGAAGTAAATTATATAATCAATGGTAAAAATATATTTTAATTTACGTAATATTGTATAATTATTTTAAATCATGCAAAGACAAAATTTAAGAGGAGTTGAACCAATATGTAAATGGCTTTATCATTAACAATGTGAAATAAGAATAAATGATTGTTCAAATAGATCGAAGTGCAAAATTATAGCTTTGTTCCGAGACCGATTTATGTAGTTTAATCATAAAAAGCAGCGGTAATCCAGAGATCTTGGGTTCCGAGATGGGAATACGTTTTTTTCATTAAACCAAAATCCAGTGAATTAGAATTTTTTCTCACTCGTATGTTAAAAAGAAAAATTTTATTTTTCCGGATATACCGATTTATCATACAGATTCATTACTTTCTCACATATAAATCCGATTTTTATTTTTTAAATTAGATAATTTCTCAGGTGCTATATATTTTATTATTTTATTTAATTGTGTAAAATAAAAAAAATCCCTCCCACTTAATAAAACTTAATTCTTAAACAAATAAACGGGAAAATTATAATATTATAAAGATTTTATATTATAAAAAAAAAGAATAATAAAAATAATTAAGTGAGTAATTAATTTAAATAGGCATTAACTTGCAAATTTTATATACAAAATTCTTCAAATTTAAATTTTGAAATAATAAAAATGTGTCTTAAAATTTAAAAAAAAATACATTTTTATTTATTTATTAATCGATTTTTGGTAATTTGATCTCTATCCAATTATCAGATGAAATAAATTACAAACTTCGAAAAATAAATTTTATTTTTATCTTATCAAAATTTATAGCATTTTATATTCATGTGATTAATTAATAATATTTGTATTCGAAACAAAAACAAACAAGCATATGTCTCTTAAAAATTCTTTTAGCAAACAACCAACCAACCAGGCCAATGGTTTTATTAAGAGTAATATTTTAAAATTATAAAAGGCGACAAGTCAGGATGTCTTAACTTCCATTTCAAACAAAAAGAAGCTATAAAAAAAATTTTTAATTGAAAAAAAAAAGAAGAAAAATTTGTGAGAAAAAATGATTATATACTAAAACCATCTATTAGAGATAAAAGAAAGTCAGCTTAGAAGTTGTATAAAATGAAGTTTTTTTTTTTTAGCTCTATTATTAATTAATTTTAGAATTAATATCAGTTAAGATATAATAAAAGTGTTTTCGTTGGATAAATTTCGCCCCCGGGGCGGAGTCCTACCGACTGGGAGAAAAATTCGAGCACATGCAATGGCTATTCTAACGACACATTAAGTTATTATACAGTTAAATTAAAATATAGTTAAGTATAATAAACCCAAATTATTTTAAACATTTGAAATGTTAATTTTATATTTTAGAATGTATTTAAAACTTAAAAATATATTAAAAATGGAAGAATAAATACTAGTTATGTGTATTATTTAGGATCTGGTTTTCATAATTTTAAGTGTTTTTTTTATATATATATATATTATTATTATATAGATATAGAGTGAAGGGACAAATGGAATTTTTTTTTAAAGAAATATTTCGCCTAAGGGACCACGCATAGCAATTATGTTTTTGTTTGCATATGCCAGGGGTCGCTAAAAGAAATATTATTATAAAGGTTTATTTGAATAATTTTCAATTTCCTAAAAAGAAAAATCTTGGATAAAAAACGTATTATAAATAATCGGCATGTTAAGGGTGATTAAAGAAATTATTAAAATTAAAAAAAAAATATAATAATATCCCCCAAATCGATTCGACTGATTGCTCTTGAACTGTTAAGAATTTATGTTGATTGTTAAAAAATGAAAAACTATTATTGCACGAATCGCGGGAAGGCAGGCAATGGCCTACTGCTGATTGAGACTAGGGTGAAGGAAAAAGAAGTTATCTCCAGCTTAATTCTCTATATTGCTCGTACAAGTTCGATCAAAAGGACACCTTTTATCTAATTTACCAAAAAATTGTTAAAAAATAAAATTTGAAAATTTTATTATTGTAGATTTTTGAGTAATTTATATTCCTAGAAAAATATTTTTTCTCTTCTTTAAATTATAAAAAAAGAATTAATACAACAAGCAAGTAAATATTCATTCTTAAAAGAAAAATCTGGTGTTCTGTGTTTGCCACCCCAGATTTTTTGTGTCCCCATATATTTAGTTTCCGCCGATATATTATAATTCAAGATGTTAAATTTATAAACGGGAAAAATATTTATATTTTGTTACCATGACAACCATTTCTCCTATCTTTCCTATGAAAGTACAAGAGTGTTGTCAAAGGCAAAATGAAAATATACATTTTAAAGAGCATCTAAAAAATAATTGATTTTTGAATTTTGA